>JAPYYT010000015.1:0-143276 GCA_030522565.1 Ceratosolen corneri | reverse complement strand
CCACTGAGTTTATACAAAGCCTTAATTAATTGCTACTTTGTCAGAGGTATCTCAACTACTTATAACTACACTCTTAATAATATCCTACACCTATTGCATTATTTCATTAAATAAATATCTATAATTCTTATAAATTCCAAGCGTCAATTCTCAATTCACAATTCCTTTTGTCTTTCATTATTAAAATTTCAATAATAACTATTATATTAAACAACTTTAATAAATAAACTATTGAAATTACATCAAATATAGTTCGAAGACTCTTTTCTTGGAAACTACTTCTATCCCCTTCTTTCCACTATCTGCCTCTCCTCACTCAATCGAGAATTTTTAAATACGGGTTTAAAATCCCAAACGGTGACATGATGTAGTTTTATTTGATCTGATGCGGTCTTATATGATATGATGTAACGTAATGTAACGTGACGTGACGTGATTTTACATGACGTAATCTGACGTAAATGTGATGTGATTTATGATATAATATAATTTCAATTAAAATAGTTCAATAACAAAATGGATTGGTTAAACATAATTTTTTAAATCTAACTTAAAATGTAATCAGGATTTTAATCTATCTTATAATCTACTAGAACTCTGAGTTTTAATTTTATGTTTTCATTTTTATCTTATTTTATTATTCTTCAATAGATTTTGAAACTATATATATGTTTACACACACATATTAAGAATGTAATATCTAATCAAGCGATATTATAAAAAGAAAAGTATTTGTAATTTAATAATATAGATTATATTTTATAATTTATTGCTTTTTTTTAAAGTTAGAAATATCATTTTAAAAAAATCCAACGATAATTGAAGCAATATATAGTTTTATTTATACTTATATTACTTATTTCATTAAAATAAATAAATAAATTGTAAAAATTACGTAAATCCTTAAAATAATATTGAATGATCAGAATACTATTACAGACAGCAAAAATTATATCGCTTTGTAGCTCGAAGTTCCAGCCATTGTTTCTGATTTGGAACGTACATTTCAGCTGGCATTCGCTCAAGGCCAAAAGATTCAAAAGGTCCATTTTTTGTGGTTTTTTTAACTGCAACATTAAGAATAATATTTTAATTTAGCAATTTACGAAAGTGTTAGATAAATATCTTATTAATGAATGATTTTATAATTTAATACATATAATGTAATTGGTCTTTTTTAAATAAGGAAACTTACGAAGTTTTTTGCTCATTGCAATTGTCTCCCCTGGATGGCGAAGAAGTAAACGTCCAACGCCTTCGCACCTTCGCAGTACTTCATTTTTTAATAAATGCGAGCGAACTTTTTCAGATATTATAGAGCAATTGGTAACCCACGTTAATACATGAGCAAAATCAGTAAGTAATTGCAGTGCTCCCCATTCACTAAAGGTAGGATTAATGTTAACACTTGTTCCCAATAATTAAAACACTTTAATAAAAAATTCTTCGTTTTCGTACCTAAATTTTATCTTATTCAAATATATATAATCTAGCCATGCTTCACACATTATTTGAAGAATCATATTTGATGTTTCAAAATCTTCAATCACTTTCAGAACTGGAAGCAATACTCGTTCTAAAAAGTATATAAATAAAATAATTGTTCTATTTGAAAAATTAATATAATTTTTCAAAAATAAAATAAATGAAAATAAATAGTAATTATGAATATTAATATAATATTAGATATATAGTTAATTATATTGCACGAATAAAATTACCAAAATACGTTTCAACGTAAACACTAGATGTAGATGGAGCTGTAGATATATTTTGTCTCCAATAATTAGAATTTGGAAAGCACAAATCGAGAATAGTAAGACTGATGACTCGACCAATTTTTGCCAAAATATTAATACATAAAGTTGGAACATCCTAAACGATTGTATATTTTTATATATATTATATAAATAATCTGTCATAATTATTCTAAATTTTTATATACTTTTAATAGTTGAATATTTGTCATAACTTCTGAAATAATTTTTGCACGCATTTTTGCGCACACATATACTTGAACAATCATTGTTTCTTCTTGTAGTTTATTACTGTAATCTGCAACCTAATGTTTAAAACAAAATTTTGTTATACATATTTCAACTTTGAGCAACATTTTGTAAAAATTAATTAATAATATAAAAACAATGTTGTATAAATAGTCTTCATATTAAACATTGAAAATTTAAGATATTTAACTCTTTATTAATTAAAACAAATATTAAAATAAATTAATAAAACTTATTTATTTATTTATATTATTATAAAACCTTTGCAAAAATATGTAATTTAAAATTTTAAGTTATTCTAAACCATATAAGTCTATTTAAATTAATAAAAAATTGTACTGTAATTATGTGATATAATACATAAGTAATATGTTAATTTATTAACATAATTTATTATTATATTTTTCTAATCTAAAATACAACAGAGTAAAAAATATAAATATTAAATTAAAATTAAGTTCTCAAAAAATTTGTGTATCAAATTTGAGTAAAAAAAATTATAAAATATAAAATAAAATAATAAAAAAATATAATGTATAATATATATTGAGTTAAAAATTTGTGTTTAATTAGGTCTTGAAGCAACATTTAATTTTTCCAAGTTTTAATTCCTATTTTTTTATCATTATCTATTTTATATATTATGAAACCGTTCCTTATATTGTCCCCAAAAATATAGTTAATATAAATAGCAAATACATTTTATGAAAGTCATGATTATCCTATTCCATTAACTTGAAAATATCAATGATTCTTTGAATGATGTTGATAATTAATATATATTAACTTATTTGGCTACTAATTCACGAAGTTTTAACATTCTAAAACGTATCTGTAAATTTACTTATAGTTATCACATACACAGAGGTCTATGTAAAATGGAGTGTTTATCAACCTTTATTTCTATTAATAAGGATTAGCCTGATCGTTTTATTGTCGAAGGGAAAACAGAACCACCTTCGGTTAGTGGTTATATTTAGTAATTTACTCAGAGAAGTCCAGTTTTTTACTTCATAAATATATATGGTACAAATGCAGAAAACTGTGCTATAATGAAAAGTGGAAATTCAGAGTTTTCTCAAATACATGAAAAAAAGCCTATCAATCATTTGTTTCATTATCATTATATTCCTATCGCTTTCTTCTAAAAATAATGTGTCTTCCTTAATCTATTCTAATAAAATAAATACAGTCCTTTTAAAATTCCACAATTTCGTTTAGTTATTAACTTAGTTCATTTCTGCTTTTTAGTATTACTTTTACAGAAACTTTTTAATTCATTTAATTTTCTTCTATTCGTGAAATTCTATTCATGAAAAGTTATGAAAGGCATTTTTTAGATTATTCAAAATAATATAGAAGTCATCTAAGCATTGATTAGAAATATAGTAGATACTGATAAAACTAGATATCTCAGAAAAAATCACTGCCTTATCTATGTTTAGTGGTGTAAAAATATTACAGATTTCATATCTATATGGCTATTAAATGTATCACATTAAACATTTGATATTGTTATTCTAAAAACTGTGTTCCTAATAAGTACAGTATTCTTTTACAAATGAGTCTGAATAGAAGATCATATATTATTCTATTTCCACTTAAAATTCTCTACTAAGTTACTAATTTGAAAATTAAACTGCGCTTATTATATACTTTTGCTAGTCATATCGTCATAGTCTAATATCGTAAGTTTTCACATAACGAACGACAAAAACCTGTCAGGTAATACTTTAAATCACCTCGTAAATTCTTATACTATAATTATTTGCAATTGCTATAATTATGAAAATATTTAACTTTAATTTTTAAATTCCATAAAAATAAGATATATTTAATAATATCGAATTAAAAAAATCGAATTAATTCTGAAATAAAATGTTTCTAAATTAAAACATTTTAAATTATTTTTAAGGGTTCAACTACTTTGTAATTAATTTTGAAAACAATATAAATGATTCAAAGACTATTTTTGACAATTATTAATGTTATTAAACTATATTAAAATAAAAATAATAAACATCTAACATTTTCATTTGTAATTATAAAGTTATAAAAGAAATTTGTAATAAAAACATTTATACAAGTATTGCATTTTCAACAATGTAATAAAAAATTCATAATTTTACAATAAAATAAATTAAATTTACTACTAAATTAATAATAAAAAAAAAAAGTATGATCGGCATAAGAATTAAAAAAGTTTACTGAATTACCTTTAAATAAGATAATACGTCCAAACAATTGACAACATCTCCTTTAATTACTAGAAAGAAAACTTGCAGATCCCAGGTGTGAGCTATTATACGAGTCTCCTGCAGGACCCAAACTCGCATTGTATGAATTGAATGATCCAATCGATGTAATACAACAATTTGCTCAGAAAGCGGAAGCTCAATTAAGGGTCCACCAATAACCCATTCACCGCTTGTCTCGCATTCATTACTTAGTGTCATTAAAAGATAGAAAACGTCGATGAATTTTTGGCCCGTATCGGTTCCCTTTAATATAAAATTCTCCAATTTTTTCGAAATTTTATTTAATATAAAATCATTCTAATCATTTCCTTTTAGATTAATATATTATCGTATTCATTCTAAAGTAATGCGCTTCATTCCCGTAACTCACTATATCAATTAATTTCAATAAAATATTTATTTCCTTGCTTGTTGAAATTACTTAGTGATTTAATACATTTATTAATAAAGTAAGTATTTGATTGAATAAATGTGGAATTTTCAATTATAATATTATTGGAAATAGTTAAAATATTAAGCGATATTTAAGGAATGATTACAGACTTGCAATTTTGTTCGCAAAAAATACTAATTGATAACAAAATGAGAAACATACCTCGGAAGCTTCAGATGATGGCTTCGATTGACAATCAAACGCAGCAATATAAGCTAGTCGAAACAATTGATCCCAACTCGTAAGAGTCACATGAGATCCGAGTGCATCACAAAGAGTTTGAAGAGCTGGCCTCACTGTAACTGGAACTGCAAGCAATTTTTTGAAATTATACAACTATTTTCACTTATAGTAAAAATATAAAAAAGTCAAAATAATTTCTTTTATTAAAAGGTTTGAGGATAGTTAATCATATACATATAATAATGCGCTTAAAATTATTTTAAAAGATTTATTTTAATTTACATTAATTATACCGTCATTTTGTTTAATAAATTGTTGTAACCAATTTTTTAAATGCTTTGAGCCATGATCGTGTCGAGCAGCTAAAGCTTTGGGTGACCACCAAAGAATTACGTGATCTAATATAGTTGCCACTGAACTCCAAGCCACTTCTTGATAAAAGTCAATTACTTTCGTAACAGTAGTTCTTCGTATTTTTACTTTATCTATTAATAATACAAAATCATTTGTTTTACAATATTAATGTTTTATTAATATGTTTAAAGTAGTAATGTAATAAAACAAGTACTGGTAACAATGAACTTATAATTAAAACATACATATATTTATAATAAAATACAATTATACTATGTTGAGTAATTAAAAATTTACTTTCTATTACTTGCTAATTTATCTGATACCAAAATTATAAAAATTAAATGGATCGATAAATCTTGCAACATTATAATTCTAGTTATTAAATTAGCATTCAGAAAAATTAAATAAATCATGATCTTCTCAATTAATAGAATATTGAATCTAGTAAAAATTGTTAATTTAATATTAATACCACATGTTTATATATAATTAATACAAATAAAAAATTTACTACTTATTTCAATAATTATTGTTGATTCTTTTATAAGCAAATATTATTTCTAGAAAAATACTATGAGTTCATAATAGGTCATAAGTAGTTTTTATTTTTAATTGTATATTTTTATAATATATTTGTATTGAATTATTTTAATTCATATAATAATTTCAAAAATACTTTACATCGATTTTATTATACACTTTTATTATATAATTATAATACTTATGAGTAATTTTATTCCAAATTATAAAATAAATATCTTTGTATTTGAATATTTACATACTATTTATTAAATTACCATTATTAGTTTTTATAATATCAGGACCAAATAAACATGGAGATATTATTTTCACAATATTGAGTAATTTAATTATTTGATCATTTTGTTTATGTATTAAAGCCTGTATACTTTCTAAATTTGAATTTGCTTCTTGAGCATCAGCAGTTTTTGCAGTCGGAAGCGTCAAATGTTTTGTTAAAGTCCTACATAAAAATATATCAATAATAATTTAATGCTTAAAAACAATTAAGTTTATTTATATAAAAAAATTCTAAATGCACATTTTCAAAATGAAATAAAAAATTTATATTTTAAATAAAGAAATCATTATTATATAAGTAAAAGTGGAATTAGCAATTACCGGTAAATTTCAATACTTGAATTTTCAGAAATATCCACATCATTAGAGGTAGTAAATATTGCGTCATCCTTATCACAAGTGGATCGATAATTTGATAAAACACAATCGATAAGCTCATGACAATATTCTTCAGCTCGATTCTTAGCTAAGATCTGTAAGTTCCAAATATTTTAAAAACTCTTTAAATACATATATATATATATATGTATATTTATATATCTTACCTTTAATATGCGCGTAATCGAAAGTTGTTTTTTTAATGATAACATGTTTGGACAATCATTATAAAATATATTTATAGACAAATCGGATACGTTGTGATCTAAATTTAGTAGCTTGTTATAAACATTAACCAACCTACATATTGATTATTTAAAAATTAACTATTGTTATTTAAAAGAGAAATTAGTGCTTTCTTTTAACAATTATCTTACCTAAAAACTATCCGTAAGTTTTCTTCATTCGTAGAACAAACTATTTCATTGATTAGACTTTTCATAAATCTAGCAATGGTGTTAACATTTTTTCTCATAACAAACATTAAATATTGAATTTTGTATTGGAAAACGAAATTCTGTGACTTAAATACCTCCGGCATAGTTTTACACTCCAGAACAATTGATTCTAATTTTTCAGTTAAGTTTTTTAAATTCTATAAATAGAATTAAAAAAATATAGAATAAATAATTTTATTCAAAATATTATTAATACATCATATAAAATAAAAGTAATAATATGATATATGTTAATAAATTTTAAATGATTTTTTAAGCCAACATAAATATTTAACGAAGTAAGTTGATGATATTTTATGGGTTACATTTTTACAAGTAAAAGCTAACAACTTTTTAATATTCGTCATGTACATTATTAATGTTATATAACACATTTATAATTAATTAAAAAATGTCTTCTATTTTTATATATTGTGTATAACAATAGTTATATATTATATCAATAATTTACAATTGAGACAATGCACAATGGAATTATTTATAAATCGGTCATGCAAGAAATTGTGCATAACTGCAGCTAAAACAAAAGCAAGCTCAATATTGAATAGGAGGTTTAAAAAAAAATATCGAAAATATAAAAGAACGAATTTCTGTAGTTATCGCATTTGATCTACCTTTGGTAATAATATTATAATAATATTATAATTAATAATATTATAATAATTTATCACATTGTATAATTCAGTTGAAAAACAAAGGCCCTTTAAAATTTCAGATATAACTTAGCATGTAGATCTAAGAAATCAATCTCAAACATCTGAAAATACCTGTCCAAGTATTCATAAACTGAACGGCACAACATCAAATACTTGGAAACATAATTGCATCGTAGTTAAAGCAACTATTGTATTTATTTTAATAGAAAATATATATATTAAAATAATCTAAAAATATCTAATACGTAAAAATGAAAATCTTTAGTATAATTTCTAAAAGCTTTCCCAGATCTAGATAGATTCTAGAATGATTTTTTTAATGTTTACAATATCTATACTATTAAATATAATGTATGTAAAATGTAATTCAATATTCTATAAAATATATAATTATAACATTAAATTTTGTTATTAAAATTCTCTGACTGTAGTATAAAATCTATGGAGCATTTATATATTAATATTAATTTGAGTTTTTAGATCTGTAATTATTTTCCGCTTGATCTTTTTTATTTTTAACAATTAAAATGTGTATAACATTTATATATATGCTATTATCACGTAGATTTCATTTTAAATATATTAAACGTATCTACATTGATTATAATAACTTTATAATTATTTATTTTACAAACATTCAAAGGCTTTTTTACTGTCTGATAAAATTATGTGATATTTAAAAAAATGATGGTGAATTTATGTTTAAAAAATTTATAAGAATAAATCTTTCCTTTTTTCTTGATAGTTATAATCGTTACTATCGATAATTTATTATTTTACTGTTATATTGTATTTCTCTTATTAAATAAATCAAATAAAAGTATAATATTTGTAAATAAAATACTTATAAGTAAGTATTATTTATAAGATTTTATTTTTTATTTTGTATTTTCGTATTGGAGATTAAACATTAAAAGTTAAAATTATTTATCGAAGCAGATAATTAAAATGTTTAAATATGGTTTATCTACATCGCCGAAAGTATTTGCAATTAACGTTTAATCTACTGTTTTATCTAATATAATACATCTTATGTAAATAAATATTCAAATATACATGTTAAAATCATTTTATTTGCCCAAACAATATATTTAAGTAAGCCTTAATAATATTTACTGTATACATAAAATGCAAAGCATATTTTTCTGAGCAAATAAAACGTTATTATGCAGTCATAATGAGGTACAATCCAAGCACAAATCTAAAAATTGTAACAAATAAAATGGCGCGGAAAAAAATTAAATAAACATAAAAAATTCGAATGTTTAATGATGAAATATAAGGAATGAAAAAGGGGGAAATTGAAAAGAAAAAAGAAAGTCTGAATACGTACAGTTTGATTGTAAGAAGCTATTTGCATATTATGCTTCAGGAATGTAGCTATTTTGCGTGCAAGTTGATCCATTGTTTCATTGAACTTTAGAGAATCCGCAAAGCATTTCTCAAGGGTGCTGGAAGCTCGAGGTAACCATTTACCAACATTCGTTCTATAATTATTATCCATGTGTTTATAACAAAATCGTTGCTACGCACTTGGAGCTTCTTTTTTAAAAGTTCTTTGTTACCGTCCTTTTTGTAATTGTATATGTAATTCAAATAACAGCTTCTACACCAAAATTAGACTATAATTTTAAATTTAAAAAAATTATTTAAATTTCTGAGTCATTGAATTGTTTTCTTTTAAAAAATTGTATATTTTTATTATAACTTAATATATTTTTATGCACATATTGAAAATTTAATAAAAAGAAAAAAAATATGAAAAAATAGAAAAAACGTATAAAATTTTTAAAAAAATATAAAAATATAGTTTATAAAATATTAGTTGTATATAATTAATATTTTAAAATCAATTGTCAAATAAAATGGGATTAACTAATTTGATATTTTATTTTACTGAATAATGTTATTTTTATTAAAATAACTATATAATAATTGTCTATATTGTAAAGTATTTATTAAAAGTAAAATATAGTAACATATATAATTATTTAATATAAGTGCTCTTTACTTTTTTATAATTTTAAATATAAAATAAATATAAAAGAATTATTCATTCGTTTACTTTCAGATTACAAAAAGTTATGCAGCAATTGGAAACTATTATAAAAATAACATTTTTAAATTTAAAGAAAATTTTATTTAAATATATTAATAACATAAAAATTGCTATGTCATTTGAACTTGAAATAGATTATCGATTCATTAAGTTTAGTAAGCTTTTCATAATAAATGTATAAATTTATAATTGATCACTTTGTAAGTGAATCAATACTCTCTATTTAAAGCTGTGAAATAAATTGAAATAGATATATAAGAGATAGAAATGAATAAACAAATTAAAATAAAAACATGAAATACAATATACAAGAAAAATAGAGTCAAAAATACTTTACTTTAACTGACTTCCTTGTAATTCACGATTAACAATGTTAAAAAAACTCAAACAAAAAAGTTTACAAATTCAATATAATTTTGAAGATTTAATTCTAATATAGCAGCAACTGTAAAGGTTTTATTAATTTTTTGTTTATCCTTTTTAACAAAAAAAATATATAATGTTATTACTCTATATATTGAAAGTGATGCAGTATCAAAGCTCTTAAATATATCACTCGATGCAGATTCTTTAACAAAGTGATTCTGTTTTACTAAGTACAAAAACAATTTATGCAGGTGAATACTTTACTTAGACTTATGACCTTACTGTAACAAACGAATAGGTGGTTGTCAAGGAAATGCCTAAGCATGTTCAATCATTAATGAGCTTTCAAAATACAGTAATTATGAAAAAATCCGTGAAAATATATAAAGATTGTAATGCTTTACTAAATAAATAGTTATTAAAATTATTAGGCATTTATATAATATTAATATATGTTATAATTTTAAATTAATGTTTTATTTAAAAAATAATATAAATGTAATATTTCTATGCACTGCTGTTAAAGGAAATATTCTTCATTATTATGAACCTTCATTGTTTAACTTAATAATTTAATCCAATAGGTATTGAACTAACAATTAATTATGTAATATTATTATAAATTTATTTTAATTTATTCATTAAAATATTTTTGAAAAAAAAATTTTTAATCAAGCCGACAATATAATTATTAAGTTATTGATCGATCCATAACCATTAACTAATTAGAATATTAAAAGTAAAATTTATCTAGTTAAATATT
Organism: Ceratosolen corneri; assembly: GCA_030522565.1. Taxonomy (NCBI): domain Eukaryota; kingdom Metazoa; phylum Arthropoda; class Insecta; order Hymenoptera; family Agaonidae; genus Ceratosolen; species Ceratosolen corneri. The sequence continues at coordinate 132,540 of JAPYYT010000015.1, read as the reverse complement.
ATGATAATTAATAATTTATACATAACTTTAATATGTATAAAGTATTTAGTTGAAATTTTAATATCTAATTGAGTTAACTTGTTTTTACCAAAAAATACTATTTCGCTAAAAAAATAGAGTCAGTCAATCATTCTTATTGTTGTTATTGACGTCGATATTATTTTTGTTATTGCTGTTATGAATAAAACCTTATTCGATCAGCAAAAGTTAAAATTCATCGTTCGTAGCTATTTAAAAATTAAAATCATTATTTTCTAAATTCATTATGACTACTTTAAAATTAGTACTTTTATAAATTGAATAAATATAATAATTTTAAAAAAATTATATCTACTAAGCTTGTGTTAAATGTTTAAATTTATGTAAAAATTAATACAATTAGAAATCATATTTAAAAAATAATTTGCAAAATGGTAATTATAATAAAATCTTACTAATTTCATATACAAAAATTTAAAAACGGTAGATTCACTAGTTTTAAAATCCAAAAAAATTTGATTGAAATTAATATCGACACTATTGCATTTACTATTTTTTCCATTAAAATATTTTCTCGGCACATCTCAACGTAGTAGCGTTTCTGTTTCCCTTTGAATCTGATCAGCTGATGACCAACAAAGGTTTAGTAATATTTGGAGTAAAAATAATAATACGGTGTCTATAAAAATCCTATAATTATAATAACAAGAATTATTTCTAAGTAAAAAATAAATTAATAACAAAATGTTAACATTTCTTCGAAAGACCTGTAATTTAACGGTATGTAAAAGTTATGGATTATATTAGTAATTAATTCCATAATTATAACCTCAATATTATGTAATTTATAAAAATATCAAAACTTTAGAAATAATATACAATTTTAGATATTAAACGAAAAAATTTAACAAAATATTGTTTTACTAAAAATATAATAAATTATTTATGTTAGCAATACTTTACAAATGATTACATTTTTATACATTTTTTATTTGTATACTATGTATAGAGTATTTAGTTCATGTTACCAATATTTCATTGTTTTTAGTTTCTGATTTATTTAATTTATTGAATTATTGAATAGAAAAAAATATCAAATAATAAATCTTACATAAAAAATTTGGAACAATTATATTTATTGATATATGTACAGGAGTATTAAGTGAATTAGTTTGTAATTAATCGAACAATTGTAAATAAAATGAATAATATGATATTTTAATATTTTATATTATAGGCTCTACAAAATGTAAGGAATTTGCAAATATCAGCTATTTTATCCTCGCATTCACTATTTACTGTAAGTTAGAAATTTAAGTATAAAAATCATTTTTAATTTTTGTTCCTTTACCATTAGTGAAATCTGTAACTTTAAAAACATTACAAATAGAATAATTTAACGCAATATTTCACAAATATTTTACTTACTTTTAATTGAAGTTGTAATATGTAAATTATACATTTAAAAGTGAAATTTTAATAATAACATTAGCATTAGCAATCTTATCATTTATTTTAAAAAATAAAGAAATTAATTTATCTGATTTAAATTTTAGCACACAGATACAGAATATAATAATCCCAATATCCCTTTCGACTTTAATGATGCAAATAAAAAAAGGATCGAAGCAATATTAAAAATTTATCCAGAAGGACATAAACGAGGTGCTATGATTCCTCTATTAGATCTTGCCCAACGGCAGCATGGTTGGCTACCTATTTCAGCAATGAATAAAGTTGCAGAAATCCTTAATGTATCCAATATGAGAGTATATGAAGTTGCTACTTTCTATACAATGTTCAATCGAAAACCAATGGGAAAATACCATGTTCAAGTATGCACATGTACACCATGTTGGTTAAGGGATTCTGATTCTATATTAAAAGTAGTTCGTGAAGAAACCAATTGTGAAATAGGTGGAAATTCTACTGATAATATGTTTTCTGTCTCAGAGGTAGAATGCCTTGGTGCGTGTGCAAATGCTCCAATGTTGCAAGTTAATGATGACTATTATGTACGTATTTGAATATGTACTTTTGTTAATAAAAACATGATTTATCGTTTAGTTACAAAATAGTTTATAAATACTTAATTTTTCTAATAAAAATCATAATTTTATTCTTATAATTTTTATATATGCATTAAATATTTTTATATCAGGAGGATTTAACACCTGAAACAACCAAAGCTATTATCGATGCACTTAAAAATGGAGAACGACCGCCACCCGGACCTCAATGTTGCAATAGATATGCAGCCGAACCAGCTAGTGGACTTACTTCATTAACTTCTCCTCCAACAGATCCTACTTTTGGAGTACGATCTGATTTGTAGATAAATGAACTTTAAAATTTTTTAATATATTGTCACATTTCACGTATTAATAATAAAATAAGAACAATTTTTAAGTTTTGTTTTAAAAATAAAAGAAATAGATTAAAGTAATTTCAAATTAAGTACTAAAAATTTCAATAGTATAAAATAAAAAAATATTATAAATATTACTCAATTAAAAAATATATTATATAGTATACTATGTATTATTCATTGAATAAATATACTATATAAATTTATTTAATTCTATCTAAGATTGCTATTATATTTCAGAATGAATATTACCAACAACATAAATATTAGAGTAAACTATCAACCTATCGACTATAATAATTTTTTTATATTTATTAACAATTTTGTAGAATAAAGTAAATATTGTCAAATCATTGTGACTACTATAAAATAATATGAATTACAATATATATAAAAATATTTTTCAAAAAAAAATATAATATTAATCTTCATATAAAATTAAAAAAACTAAATTGCTCAAATTTTGGAATTATAATCATAATAAAAATATATAAAAAATAAAATAATCTATTTATAAATAAATACTATTTATTCAGTTTAAAACCAAAATTTTAATTAAAATAAAAATATATGATGTATGTACAATATAATCGTTCAAACCAAAGATATTTTAGTTTTATGTTTAAATTAAAAGTTTTAGTATGTGTGAAATATCTGATTAAAAATTAAAAGTTATAATCACGAAAACGATTGTTACTATTATGTCCTTTAAAATTCTAACAGCTAGTACGCTACTATTACCTCAGCTGTTTATCAAATAATTAGTAATTAAAATCGCTTGAGAAATTAAATACAATATTTTCGAAAATAAAGAACGTTTTATTTATAATATAAAACGCGTCTATATCCAAAGCAAGGTAACATTCATTATTAGTGTTTTGCACAAATATTGTGCTTCGTTTTGCCGCCCAATGGTATCATAAATATCGACTCACTGGTATGCCACAGCCAATCGATTCTATTATAACTCATATGGCGTGTTAATGTTCATAATATAATTTCACAATTTTGTACATTATATACAACTTAGTGCTTCAACTATCAATTGTACGTGAAAGTACATAATCAAAAAATTAATTCAGTTCATGTTTTAAAACTGATAGGTTAATTGAAAATGCACCTTTCAAATGTATGCACCATTTAGCCATATTGATGAGAACTAATTGTAAGATAAACTGTCCAGAATCTAAGAATACTGTACGAGATAATAAAGAAACCAATACTAAAGCCTTATTTTACATCTGTTAATATTCTTTAGATTGTTTCTTAATATTTAAATCAAAACTGACTACAAGTCAAAACTTAGAAATTTTTATAATAAAAATTTCTAGTTTTGATTTATTTTTACGAATTTTTATTGATAAAAGATTTAAAAAAATCAATAGTAATTATTTATATTTTTAAAATAAATAATATTAAAAAATTATATACAAATGCAAATTTATCTTCAAAATTCTTGAAAATTGTGATAGAATCTTTATTGCGATAAAAAATAAATCACTAAAATGAATATATTTGTAATGGCAAGTTTATATTTATATTAGATTTTTGAAATCTTATAATATAATATATTTCATAAGTAAAAAATATAATTATTATAAATTTTTGTTGATATTAAAAAAATATTTTTGTATTTGTTCATAGTTTAAAAGCTTACATTTAGAATATTCGTTTTATTTATAAATATGTTTTAAATTATCATATATATATATAACAATGTTAGTTTCAAACTTTTCATTATTTTCTAATAATCTTTTACAAAAATATTTTGCGCTATATTTCTTTATAACTAAGGATATACTAAAAATACTGTTAAAAATTATTAAGAAAAAAGTACATAATTTAAACTAACATTATTATATTTTATATTTTAAAAAATAAATCTGTATTAATCGATTGCATTAATTTTTTCGTTTATCATCAATTTTATTCAATTAAAAAAAATATTGAAAAATATTAAAGATCATTATGAAAAGTAATATATAATGATCTAAAATAAATGTTTATATAAATTATTATATAAAAACTGTATCTATAGATCAGTGGTTGCGATTTATTTAAAATTAAATGATAAATACTTTTAAATATATACTCTATTTTTTAATATAAAAATCAATGCTTTATTTAAGACTTTATTTTTCTAATTTATATTTTTCAGTTAAGATACACAATTGTTTTTAAAATAAACTATTAATTAAATTATTGATATTTAAATGTAATTTCTATAAATTTTTATTTATTTAAGATAAACCTAACATATAATTTTTATTTAATTGCCCTTCATTTAATACTCATAATGTATTTGAAAATGTATATAAATCTAAAAAAATAACTGGCACGATATAATACACAATCAGTAAAAAACTTATAATATTATTAATATTATTTTTTTAATAAATTTAATCAAGTTAATATTATTTTGAAATAATTTTCAACTCTAGCAAATTCTTTATCCATATATACAAATAAAAATTAATTTCAATTGTTTTTTAAATGTTTGAATTTTAATGTTTCTTACTTACAATATGACAATATAATGATTTACAACCAAATTTATAAAATAATATTATGTATGACACCTTTTGCATTTAACTCAGAAAATAATATACAATTAATAAATATTTCAAATCGTATAAAACTTATACAATACATTCTTATAATAAGTATTATGAGGAATTATTCCAAAAGCAAAACATTAAAGACAAGCTAATAATGAAATACACTTAAAACACTATAATTAATTAATACTCATAATAAGTAATGATCTTTGATAAATATAAAGAAGCTCCTTTTTGACTTTTAAATAAATATTAATATTCTTAATTATTGGCATTTTAATATTTTTATTTTCAAGTCGATAAGAATAATCACAAATACGTAAAATGCATTAAAACACATTTTATTATAGATAAATTATAGAACAGATAAATTATTGATTTAAATAAATTCTGGTGAAATTACAATACTCTTCAATTACGATTTAGTTCTTTTGAGGAAAATATCATTATGTTATGTTGACAAGCCAATGGGGATGCACATTTATATATTATATATATGTTCATATTTTGACTTGCACATCATACTTACAATAAATAATTTAGTTACATTAAATAGTGATAAATATAAAAACACAAATAAATAAAATTATTAAATATATTAATATTTAATAGTAATTAAAGTAAATTTTTATTTCATTTGATGAAAAAAATTACGTGAAATATATATTTAAAATATTGATTTCGATATTAAGTCAACTGTTTCAAATGCACTTTATTCGTAAATTAAGATTATAATTTATAATATTAAACGTATTGAAATCGCCCCTATGTAAGAGCCAATAAACTAAAATCCGAGTTACGCATGCCTGTTCTACTTCTTAAATCCCACTAAGTTTATCGACAATAAATCATGTAAAAGACATCTTATTTTTATTTGCATGGAATATTATAATAGATATTTTGTAATTCATTTTTTGTATTTATATTAAAATTATTAAATCTTTATATTTGAAATGCATGAATATTCATAATGTTCTTTTATATTTTAATATGTAGATTATTTATCTATTAATTTTACTCATTTTAATTTAAAACAAGAATTTATACATATCCATAAATATAAATTTCTTACTTTAAATAAATGATACGATTGTGATTATTTAACAAAATGCAATTGTATTTTATGTATATGAAATTAATGGATAATTATTATTGCTGCTAATAAAAAGTAAGCAAAATTTACAAAATGGATGAATCAATAGCTGTAACAGAAGATTCAAAACAAATATCTGCTATTAGTAAAGAATCAATTCATCGAATATGTTCTGGACAAGTATAAAAATATTAACTCTCAAAAAATATTTATTTCATTATGTAATACAATATTTTTATATATGATAAATGATTTTAAATAGGTAGTACTGAATCTTGCTATAGCAGTCAAAGAATTGGTAGAAAATAGTTTAGATAGTGGTGCAACTTCAATTGAAATTAAATTAAAAGAGTATGGTAAAATTTGTATTTCAGTAATTGATAATGGAAGCGGAATATTAGATAAAGATTTTGAAGGACTTGGTAATAAATGCTTAATAATTAATTATTTGAAATGTAATTGAAAAGAAATGACTTAATTTTGTAATTTTTTTTAAGGCTTAAAGCATCATACATCTAAATTGAGACAATTTTCTGATTTATTAGAAGTAACAACATTTGGTTTTAGAGGTGAAGCATTAAGTTCACTTTGCTCTTTATCAAATGTTAGTATAATTACAAAACACTCTTCAGCGCAACATGGTTTTTATTTACAATTTGACAAGAATGGTATTTTAATAAAAAAAAAAGAGTATGCTAGACAACAAGGGACAACAGTGAATGTAGAAAATATTTTTAAAAACTTACCTGTTAGATCAAAAGAATTTGAAAGAAATATTAAAAAAGAATTTACAAAAATGATTCAAATTTTGTATAACTATTGCATAGTTTCCGTTGGAGTCAAAATAACTTGTACAAATACTTTGGGAAATAAATCCGCCAATATCATTGTATCAACAAATGGAGCAAATAATTTGTTAGATAATATCACTGCCATTTTTGGAAGAAAAATACAAGAAACATTAATGGAAATTGAATTGCAACAACCAGATAAAGATACTTTGGAAGAATATAATTTACCTAATCAAACATTAATAAATTTTACCTGGAAATGTTTTGTAAGTAGTTGTAATCACACTTTAGGACGCTCTTGTCCTGATAGACAATTCTTCTATGTTAATGGCAGACCTTGTGACCCTATAAAAATTATTAAACTAATAAATCACATATATCATAAATATAATTATAAACAGTATCCCTTTGTATATTTAAATATTGATTTAAATCAAAGTTGTACTGACGTTAATGTAACACCAGATAAACGAACAATTTTATTTACACAAGAACAAGTAATTCTTGCAACTATAAAGTCAAATTTTGAAAGAGCTTGGAATAATGTACAGAGCACATTTACTATAAAAACATTAGAAGAATTAAATTTCACAGTTCAAAAAAGAAGCATTTCTGATTGTTCAGAAGATTATTTACCATCAAAAAAACCATCCATTCAAGTAGAAAATACAAATACTAATAATGATGAACAAGTAGATGAAACGGAGGATAGAAAAACTAAAATTAATAATTTAAAATCGAAAGAGCAAGTAAGGGTTTTAAATAAAAAAGAAGAAATTTGTAACAAATTAGATGAATCCACTAAAACAAAAATTGATATTATTGAACCAAAGAAAAATATTGGAATACATAGAGATAATTATGAAAATATAAAACAACGCATTGAAGGAAACAGTTTCATTAGAAATCAATTATGGAATGTAAAAATGATAACAAGTATAGAATTAATAAAAAGTAAAATGAACAAATTAAAAGAAATACAATTATCTAAAAGTAAAACAGAAAAAAGAATTAAATATAGGGCTCAATTAGATTCTAAATCCTCTGATATTGAAAAGGAATTAGAAAGAGAATTAACAAAAGAATCTTTTGAAAAGGTTTTTATAAGAATGTGAAGAATATATACTCATTGCATTTTTTACATTTATTGTTTGTTTACAGATGCAAATCATAGGTCAATTTAATTTAGGATTCATTTTGGTAAAATTAGATAATGATATTTTTATTATAGATCAACATGCTAGTGATGAGAAATTTCGTTTTGAAAAATTATCGGATGAAACAAAAATAAAAACTCAAAAACTTATTTTACCAAAGCCATTAAATTTTTCCGTTTTAAATGAAAATATACTTATAGAAAATCTGCATGTGTTCACAGATAATGGCTTTACATTTTGTATAAAGAAAGAAGGTAATACAAATTTACTTTACTTTTTTATATTAATAATAATTAACATGATTATTATTTAACAAGTAGAAGATCCTGGGCATAGAATAGAACTTACAGGTATACCTGTTAGTTTTGGATGGCAATTTGGTCAAGAAGATATAGAAGAACTAATTTTTCTTATACGAGAAAGAAGTGTCGATATTATTAATACGAAAAATATTCCTAGACCTAGTCGAATAAGAGAAATGTTAGCTTCAAGAGCATGCCGAAGTGCTGTTATGATTGGAAAAGCCTTAAACCTAATTGATATGAATCGATTATTAATTCAAATGAGTCAAATGAAAAATCCTTGGAATTGTCCTCATGGAAGACCAACACTTCGTCACTTATTATCTTTAACATTGTTAAAATAATACATTAATATTTCATAGAACTATCTTCCAAGTATTATGGTAAAAAAATTAATGGTATTACTCAGTGTGATAAAATTACTATTAAAAATACATTTCAAAAAAAAAATTTTAAAACTCAATATATAGAGAAATATTAAACACGATAATTTTAAATTGTAAATTTATAAATAATAAATTTTATACTGAATTTTTCTTAAAATAAATTATATTTTCGAATTATTTGTTATTAATTAAATCTTGTAAAGATCATTCAACCTATAAAACATTGTCCAAATAATTAAAAATTATATTTTCATAAAAATTAAATTTATTAACAAGCAGTTTATAAGTTTATTTCTAATACGATAACAAATATTCTAAATATTTATAATAATAAGTTCACATGTGAAATGAAATGATTTATTTACTTGAAAAACTTTATATTTTATTATAGACATTTAATTTTGTTACATTTTTTTAGATTTTCATCTATAAAACTGAAAACAATAAATATTAAAAAAATTAGAATATTTAAAAATTTTAATAAAAAAACATTGAAAAATTATATTGTAAATTTATTACATTTATTAATTTTGTAATATACATAATAAATTAAACACTAATAGTTCGAAATATATTGAAACCCGAAAGTGCAGTGGACAGAATTGTCCCTGGACATTGGGGATGCCAATGCAATTCCTTTACATCAGTTTGTCCTTGATGAATAAAAAGTAATTGAGGTGGTAATTTTGCTAAACGATCATCTTCGTTTTCTTCACATTGATCAGCTTCAACAGATAAATCCCATTGTGTAATTTGATTATCAGCTCCACTAGAAGCAAAAACTGTTGTTTCTTGAGGATGCCATTCAACTGATGTTACTGGTGCTAGATGTTGCTTAAAAATGGCCACTGGAGATGCTCCATCCGCGTTCAACTGGCGTAAATCCCATACACGTATTACCCCATCATCACCACCCGAAATAAGAAATTGCGTTTCTGTTTTATTCCAAGATATGACGTTAACATCTGTTGAATGAGCATCTGCAGCAGTTAGCATGCAGGAAGATTGTGGATTTACTCTGGTATCCCAAATCTTTATACTGTTATTTTTAAAGTAAAAAAATATATAAATTTATGGAATCAGTAATGATGTACAAATTAAATTTCAAATTTCATTGGAGTAAAGTTTGAAAATAAATAATTTAATGAATTAATTATAAAATTTGTAAAACATTATTTTAAGTTTTTAAAACAATATCTCATAAGCATTGAAGTTATTAAAGAGAAATTTATTTAATAAATGGTAGTTAATTAATATCATACACACCTAATGATTTTATTTAAAAAATTTGCTTTTAGTGAAGTTCATATATATATCTGAATGTTAAATTACAGATTCCTGATGAATGTACTAGAACTTATGTATATGTATACTAGGTAACATTAATTGAACAATTTTTCAAAATTGACAAATGTTCAAAATTATTAAGTCAAATCAAGTATTAAGCATTTTGAAACAGTATTGAGAAAGTATATACAGGAAAAACAAAAATTATAGAAAACTCTGATACCAATATTAACAGGAATTCTATTATTAATTCTATAATTTTATATTTGACATTAATATCCCACATATTTAAAGTTTGTAAAAAAAATAAGTTCGCCATAATTTCAATTTTAGCAATGATTTATAAAATATCTTAAAAATTATATAGCTAATAAATATTGTTAGATAAAATTACTTTGATTTTTTATGTTTTGAAAAGTTTATATGGATTAAACATGTTCTAAATAAAGAATATATATTTTAAGGCATCAAACTAATGATAGTAAATTTAAATGTGAAACTATTCGTATTTAATAAAAAAATTGGTTTTGTTCGATCAACTTCATTAAAATATATCAGACAATATACAATTTATGCAACATTTTAGTCTTAAAAATAATAGAGAAGTTTTTGAAAACTTGACAATTATTATTCTCTGTACCTATTTCAATAAATTGTTAAACAAAACACACAAAATTAAAATCCTTAACTTTTTTAACAAATAAATTTGTAAAAATCATTTTAAAATATTAAAAACTATTACATTTTAATACCTTTTATCTACAGAGCAAGATGCTAATACATGTCTCTCATTAGGTGACCATTGAAGATCTTCGACACTATATGGTGCATGAGAACTGTATGGTCTTTGATCAATATGCCAAGTTTGACATCCTCCAGAATCACTGTATCGCCAAATATGAATATTACCTTTACAATCTCCTGAAGCTAATGTACCTACTTCTGTTGCACACCAATCTAAACCATAACCTTCACTCAAATGCCCTTTAAAAGTATAAACTGGCTTTACAACATTTTCAGATTTTTGATAAGTTTTCTTATATGCAGATAAATTAGCAGAATTTTCTACAGCTTTTAATTGTTCCTTTAAATCCCATAATTGTACACGACCTAATTCACTCCAACTTGCAGCAAGAATGGTACTCCCAATTTGAGTACACCTAAATAAAATAATTATATTATTTTGAATATTTAAATTTAGAACATAAAATTTGACTGAAAATATTAAATAAACTACCTTACTCTATTAACACATCCTTGATGTTTGATCGAGGCTACACTCATTACAGGACTCTTTACCTCATCTTCTTCCTCAGAATCACTTGATTCTTCTTCAGAGTTATCTTTTATCTTTGTTCCATAAAGATTTGACATTTTTATTACAAGTAAATTATTTACATGTGGTTTTGTAGCTTGTGTACCAGTTACAAGATACATTGTCAAAGGGTATGTTTCCCTTGAATTTCCAAGATCATCTTTAATAATATCAAAACTAAGACATGGTGCACCTGTTTGTGCTTGATGAAAAATGCGATAAGCTGATTCATCCACAACCAATTCTTCTCCTGATTCCATCTTTGTTCCTGGTAGAAACACCCTTTTGGTTTTATCTTCGACCGTACTGTCTTCGCTTTCATCACTACTACTCACACAATCATCTTCTGTCTCATTTTCATTAACTTCCATTTGATCTACTTGTGACATGTCTTAACACGCAATAATAATTTATTAATAAAACTGTCTTCCTTTCTTTCTCAGTATATTTTTATGTATTTAAATAATTGAAAGAATTACATCAAAGGTAGTTAAATTAAAAATTAAAAATATATTCAATTAATTAAACATACAAAAATATATAAAACTATGTATAATTACTACTAACTCCTGGGCAATAAACATTATTAATATAATATTTATACAAAAAATTTAAAATATTCTCATACGTCACAATTTAAAAACATTACTCTTAACCTCAATATTGTACAAATTATTACTCTTTATTCAATATCATACATAATTAATTTTTTCTACAGTGATACAGCAATAAAAATATTGTTTTTTTAATCAATAATAACTTACTTTATGATATATTTAAGAAATAATTAACCGTGTAAACCTTATAAAAATCCTTTTCAGCTACATGCAGTGATATTTATTCATATACACGTGGTGTGAACAAGACGCATGCGCAATTTCCACTCAGTAAATACGAATATTCTGATTAATCGTGTACTCAGCAGTTATTAGTGGATATACTGTCCATAAAAGATAATAATAAATGGATAAAAGCAAGTTCAAGGTAAAATATTTCTATAAATTTGATAGCTCAAAAAAAACGAAAAACATCAACCAGTTATATTTTATTTATCAAATGATTATTGAATACGCCATATATACACACGACACGCGCGTATCTTCGATATTTTTTTAGGAAATAATTGTAATAAAGATTTTTCACACGATGGCGATACATTTTGATTGCATAATCAATATTTTTTATTCATTGCCCTATAAAATAAATTAAAATTGGAATGAAATTATGCTAGGTTCTTTATAATTGCTTCATGCAAAACTATATTTGACACATTAAATGATTAAAAGAAATAAAAGTTACTTGCAGGAGCTTTGAATAAAGAGTCAAGAAACTGCTCCTATATGGACCAGTTTATTAGTAATTCATATTAATAATTAGCATAATTAATATAGTTATATGTATAAAATACAGCAGTAATAATTATCATAATCCTCACAAAGGACTGATAGGAGACAGCTATCAAGATTTGATTGGAGATGCTTGTTTGCCAAATATGATTTGATGATACTTGAATTATTAGCTGTGTTTGTTAAAATGGGGGCTGCTTCCAGAGTTGTTAACCAGCTGGATTGATGCCATTGGACTATGTGGATACTGCACCAAAGGCATACTGGAATTATTTCGACGAGGATTTGTATTATGAAGACTGTGAATGTAAGAACGCTGGACAGGTTTGTGCTGCGCGAGTTGAAGTAGAGCCTCTGGTATAGAAAACCACTTACGTTTACGACCTATGGAACGTGAGTCTTCCCACTCTGGTAATTCCTCCGTAACTCTCATTACCCATACTTGAGTTCTGTGTTTGTGTTCAACATTCTATCAATTAAATAAATATTCTTGTATAATTTTTTATTTTAATAAAAGCAATCAAATCAATATTAAAAAAATATATACTTCAAAAATACCAAGACATCTGCCTAATTGTCCAAGCACTCCAGCCTCTTCTCGAACTTCTCGCAAGGCTGTTACTGCAGGCTCCTCTTCTGGTTCGACTCCTCCACCAGGAACAATCCAGCTGTCGGGTCTTCGACTGGATGTCACCAGTAAAACCTAGGTTAAAATAATAATCAATTAAAAGATTGATCTCTATTGACAAGTGCAGGCACTTTGAGATACCTCTTCCTCAAGGTCGTTTTTAACACAGATACAGGCCGCCCTACGCCTGTAGCCCTCAGAGTCATAGATTCGAATGGAATTTGGCTTCTCCTTGACCATCTTTCAACGAGGCTAATGGTGTCAGCAGATGAACCAGAGGTACCGAAGGCACCAGAGCATTCCCGAATGCGTGGAGCCGCGTAAATGTTCGTCAAACGGCTAGCAAAGTTGACCCTCGCTCCCGCACTGTCCCACTTGAATTCACAGTTAGCATATTCATTGAGGCACCAGGAAAACAAACTACCTTCTCAAACCTTTGTCCCGCGCTCGCAAGTCAACACGGCTTGAAGCGTCTTAGTTAGCACGCGACGCTCACTTCCAACTTCGAATAGTCGAAGAATACCTCTCTATATCCCAGCCCCTTTTCCCTCTCCAAACAAATTTAGATGCTGTCGCGAATGCACTACCCTTCGAATTTTAGCAGACCACTTAACCTCAAAAAGTGCGAACTCGTAGGCGGCGCCCTAATTCTACGTTTCTGTCTTGTCTAACGATTCTTTCTCGATGGTGAGCCTCTTATTTCCCTTGTCAAGTCGGTAATCGACAACGTCTAGCCGTTATTGGCTTTTAAGCGAGTACATACTTCTGCCATGCCAAACGCCCTTGTACACACACTCAGCCATATGCCTTTGGTCTATTTCATGTGTTCGTGTATACGCTATAAAAATTTGCGTACCCGGCCGGGCGGCTCGAACTCCGAAATACTGATACACTGATGTCTCATTCTGATACTATTCATTCGTAGCTTATACACTAGATAAATCACAGTTGGCTGAGTGCAAATATATGCCGTGCCCAGTAATTGGTTTCTTCGTCTACGATGTGCCTCTCACTCACTCGTGCACTCCAGAATCGTCATCCCTCACTTACTATATCTTTAAACTATGAATATGCATGAACTAAACATAACACTATAAATGGTAGTCTTCCTATACATTATCTAGAATTGTATACATATTAATTTTACTCTATGACATTAAAAATAAAAAAATAATATATATATATCTATATATAGAAACATGACAATTTTTGCATATTATTCAGTTGGTTTTTTTGTTTTTATTTATTGTCAATTATCATAATTAATACGATATATCTAGCAGTTCTCCTTATTTATTTACTTATTTATCTATTTCATTCTTATATATATATATTTTTTTTTTATTTTTTATTTATTGTCAATTTTCATAATTAATACGATATGTCTAGTAGTTCTCCTTATTTATTTACTTATTTATCTATTTCATTCTTTATATATATATATTATTTAAATGTATAACAATACGTATCTTTAAACGTAAGATTATTCATAACTTTTAAAATACAAACAAAATTAAATATTAAACTTGTCAAAATAATTTATTATGATTTATTACTAAATTAATGAAATTTACTTTTAATTATATGTTTGTATATAATAAAATTAATTACGGTAATTTTAGCAACTGATTGTAATAACAAATGCTGACAGTTTATTGCTAATAGAATTCATATTTAAATTTAATAAAAATATTTAAAATGAATTAATAAACAGAATTGTTAGATATAGATCACCTAAACATTTTATTATAATACATATTTTTACGTACTTTTTAAATATCATTTTTCATTCCGTATTTAAATATAAAGTATATTTAAATAATCTAAAATAGGTTCTAAAACAGTTTTGTATAAACTATACTTAATCGTTATATTTTTATGTTCAAGAATAATAGACGAATATTAAAAAATATATAATATTGATTTTAATATATTTTCATAAGATAATTACTATTTGTTCTAATGTGATAATAAGCTTCAAAAATACAAATATTTGTAATAATCGATCTAAATTTGAATCAGTAATAAAAATTTGTTAATCATATTTTTAAAAAATTATTTATAACATATCTTATATTTGTGCTTGAATATCACGATAATTTAAATAATTAATTATTATTCCTGTAAATTCTTTAATTATATGCTTATTCAAAAAATATCCATTAAAATAAAATCGAACTATAACAAAAATCAATTATTTAAATTCTAAATATAATACTATATATCTTCTAATTTGATTTCGTACATATATTAAAAAAAATACTAACGATAAAATAGCAGCTCATAAGAAACTAAACGCAAACAGGAAGTAATAAAATCTATGAGCAGAAAAGAAAAACATTTTACTTTAACTTTACGTTTGTAAAGTTGTAAACATAAAAAATAGAATATATTTTTAAAGTTCTAAATAGTAAAGAAAAGTACAATTTTTTTCTGACTTTTAAGGCAATGATTCAATTTAATTTCATTATAATCAGTTTGTACCTGAATTTACCTGGTTATTAACTTACCATTTTTTTTAAATTCTACTTATATTAAAATGATTACAGCCTTTTATAAGTTTTTAAATATTTTGGCTGTTTGACCTTTTGCATAAATCATAAAATTTAGCAGATGTTTTATCTAAATGGAAGTGCAACACTAAGTACACGTTAATTTGGTGCCTTGATATGAGAATCCATTAATTATTCATAGATCCCACCATATCATTCGTTTATTTCATTTTGGAAACTTCATATATTTAACAATGGAAAATATTGTTTATTATGCTTTATGCACATTTTTTACATATCTTAAGTTTTTCAGCTATCCAAATATAAAAACTGAAGATAGATATTATACCAAATTATCTTTTTTTTTTATCAAAGTAAAAAATCAAAATATTAGTTGATTAAAAATTTCATCGTTTTTTACATTTCATTATTTTATATGAAAACATCGGAACGTTTATCTATTTTATATGTATAAATTTTAAGTTTTATTATATAATATAAATTCCAGCAAACATTAGGATAAAAATTTTATCCATCATTGAAAATGACAGAAAGTAAAGAGCATTTTTAATTTTTATTTCTCAAAATTCAGGAATACTTAACAAAAACAAAATGTTGTATACTATTATGAAATTGTTGGTAAATCCATGTATCATAAGTAATTCAGAAAGTTTCATGAAAACTATTTCAATCATTGTTGCACACCATATTGTAAACGACTGTATAAAGCTAATAGTGAAATGTTAATCTTCATTAAAAATAATCGATATAGAGCATCTAGAATTAATTCGAAATATTATGGTTCTTATATTCAATTGATTAATTATATTACGATGATTAAAATATCTTGTTTCGTATTCTCGTTGAAATTTATAAAATGTGAAAACGCGAGGAAAAATGTTATGTAAAGCAAGATATTATGTAAGGTGATGTAGCGATATAAGAAACATCTGTTACTAATTTAAAAATTAATTTTTTGAAAAATGCAAATAAACATAAACATAGTTCAGAAGTAAGATTAAGATAAGAGATAAAAAAATGTTTCCTCGGATAATGGCTGATTAAAAAAATAGCAAAAATTTAATGTTTGTTTACAAAATAAATAAGAAAGAAAAATGAAAGGAAAACCCAATCAAGGTAATGACAGGCAGAGACCTAAAGCATTATATAGAAGAGCAGATTAAATCAGTCTCTGAAAACATCTTTCCGAAAAGAAAAAATGCTGGTTCATAATTTAGCTGAAAAATGAAAAAATTCTTCAAAACCAGCACGTCAATATAATTATTTTGTTGTATTATTTTTATATTATAATTACGTTGCAATTATTTTTACATTACTTACGAATTATTAATAATTTGTTTATTGATTTATTTCAAGTACTAAAAATTCCTAATTTAGCAAATAACACATTTTACGACTATTTATAATTGATGTAATAAATAAAATAAAATAAAATAAATAATAAATATATAATACTTATTATTCTAATTCTATGTTAAAATTAGGATAAAAACAAATAAAAACCTATCATTGCAAGCCTTTGAGCATCTTTTAATTTTAGATGTGCAATACCAAAATATAAATAAAGCTATACTATATTTTATATTTTATTAATTTTGTGCTCTTATTCTGTATAACAATTAGAAAAATATTCACTAATTCAAGAAAAATGTATCGGAGCAATTTTAATTAATTCGAGTATAATTCGTAAATATAACACTTATAAAAGATATACATTAAGAAATTATATAAAATTATATTTTCATTTTATTCTTTTGTAATAAGTTAATTATTCCATAAATTTTATTACTCGCTCAATTATATAATTTTAATATTTCATTTATATAATTTATTTGTGATGCATTATATATTAAACTATAATTTCTTAGAATATATTGCTTATAAAATATTTACTATATTCCATTTTTTATTTTTTGACAGCTTAAGAAAATTAATCCTTATTTTTTAATATATCGATTAGATATATACTCAATTAGGTATTCACGACCTGAAAAAAAATAGAATAGAGACAAATACTAGATAGATAATTGCAGGCAATGTATAAATCTAATGAAAATGTTTCGGTAAATTTCTAAAATAATGACGATTAACGCACAAGAGTAAATTTTTCAGTGATTCTTACAATATGTAAAATTAAATTACCCATAATAAGATTTATTGGACGATCCCCGATGAAATATTTACATCCATATACTAAAAATATATTTACTATAAATTACAACAGCATTTAACCAATATAAAAACTAATAAATTCATATAAAAATATAATTTTTTTTATTTTTTATTACTTTTATAATTTTCTTATAAAACTTTATTTTGTAATTGAATCAGTTTGAAAAATGAGAATTACATTAAAAAATATGTCTTAATAAGACATTTTCATGTACTGCATAAAGATGTATAATTGAAATTAATCTCCAAAATATTTATCAAAATATAATACTAAAATATTATTAAATACTTTACTAATTATGTAACTATCAATAACTACTAAAGACAATACTTGAGATTATAAATAAAAAATGTTTATTAAAAAAGTACATATCAATAATAATTTATTAATAAATAATAGTAGTCAAAATTTTTAAAATGTTAAATTATGTAAAATATTTCGATAAATTAAACTGATTTTCCGTTGTAATTTAACGACTTCATCCATACAGTAGAAAGAAGAAAGTGTCAATAACTTTGTATATGTAAAGTTAAACAAAGTTGAATTATAATTGTCAGTTTCATTATTATTAAAATAAAATTTCTTTTAAATATTTTCATTAGAACAATGACATATATTAAGCTGTATACTAAATAAATAAATCAATATGTTTATAATAAATTTGCCCTTTTAAAAATTATTCATGTTTTTTCTATTTTTAATATTTTATAGTAGAACAAATAATAAAGTTTGATCTTCACAAAGTGTTTTATGTATGTGCAGATGTAGAATGTATGTATGTATGCATATATTTATGTAAGAACACACAAACGAATTCATACACCTTGCCCCCACATACCCAAAACCAGTGACATAACTCAATGCACTAAACATGAATTCAGTGGTGAAATACTTAATATACACGTTTTTTTTATCACATCATTTTCAAAATCTAATATTTTAAGTGGCAACATTTTGAAAACAAACTTTGAATCAATACTTATAAACGACAAAATTTATTAATTAATTTTAATAACCAATACAATAATTGCACATAGCATTCAACGTTTCTCGTGTAAAATTATTTAACTTTTTCATTGTTTATTAATATGTCAATAATCTTCGATAATTTACTACGAAACAGAAAGAGCTTTAAGCTTTAAGACTCAAACTCAATGCACTTTAATACATTTTTAAAACAGTGTTTGCTTTGTTGAAACCTATCGAAGTTTGCTTAGATTGTATGCACGTAGATTTTTTCGGCATTTGCATAGAGAGAAATGTATTTTATTTTATCTGCATTTTTATTTGCTTGTATCTTTTGTTTAATAATGTACTTAAAATTTATTATGTACACATCAATTTTTTAACAACTTTATAATGGTGTTCTTCCTAGAAGAAAAGAAGAAAAGGGGAAACATTTTACACACTCTTCTTTTTATAACGCCACTATTAGTACTGTATTTATATATTGAATATTTAAAAATAGTTTAACGAAAATTAAAAGCGAAGAATAATGTCTACTTTTAATAAAAAAAAAAAATATCGCACAAAATATTGAATATTTATAGCATCAGCGCAGCATCTATTCTCAAATCTCGTGCATTCTAGCCTCTCGATTTATGAAAGTATCAAAAATATCCCTTAGTACTCGTGTCCAATAGATAATAAAAAACGACACATTATCTTGCTGGTAAAATCATTAAAAATACAAAACTAACTTATTCTAATACACAGAGCTCACCTCACCTGATTACTACGTACAGTCCATTCTTTTAAGATTCGTCCTGATTCTTCTTTTCTCGTCATAAAAAAGAATATAACAATGATCGCAATAATCTTAATAATAATAATAATGATAATAATAATAAAAGTAATAGTGATAGATATAGAATAGTAGTAATCGCTCGGAACGCTAAATTGAGTTTACTCACAAAATTATAAAATTAAGTCAGATTTTGTTTTCTTTATAAATGTGATACAATTAAGAATGATTTTTGTTTTCTATTTTGTCAAAGCGATAGCAATACGAGGATAATTAATCATAGATACATATATATATATAGTGACATTGTATCATTCAATCTTATGGCGACTTTTGTTCAATGTCGTTCAGATTTAAAAGAAGTAGAATTTGCGATTTCAAATTTCTACACGTTTGTTCTCTTGTGTTTGTCTTAATACGATCACATTATGTGTCGTCAGAATATACACCGACGAGTCACATCCTTGTCGCATGCTTCAAATTAGCATTTTGCAGACTAGCGGCCACCTTGACTAGCTTGTTTTCCATAACGACTGCTTCATATTCTTCGTTTTCAGTTTCAATACCGTAGCAATGGTGCCGCGGCTGCGAGCATTTAGTTAAATTTTATGATAAATTACTTCAATGTTTCGTTGCTTTCCCAAGCGTCCAGCGCATATCAATCCCCAGGATGCTCCGGGCAACTGCGATTAACTTGGAACCATTTGTCGATACAACTAAAACAGATAAGTTATTTGATACTTTTATAATCATTTTAACTTTATACAACTTGGTATACTGACTCATTTCCCACTATTCTATGTAACCATTCTAGGCGCATTAAACATTACCAATGAAGTATTTTTTTCCCGAATCAAATATACAAGTTCCAAATTTAAAAATAAAACTAAATGTACTAATGCGTATTAATTCTAAAATAGTTTTCTATTTAGAATTATAGAAATAAAGAATAGAAAATAATTATATGTATAACATGCTCGTTAATATATGTTTTGAAAGAGCATTATAAAGTTTGTAAATTGAATGAAATGTATTAATATTAATAATTATTATTTAATTATTATATTGAAATTAAATTAACTGTATATTTTTTACTATACAATTATTGAATAATATATAATGTATATGTGCATTACATTAAAAT
This sequence comes from Ceratosolen corneri, assembly GCA_030522565.1. Taxonomy (NCBI): domain Eukaryota; kingdom Metazoa; phylum Arthropoda; class Insecta; order Hymenoptera; family Agaonidae; genus Ceratosolen; species Ceratosolen corneri. Next base: position 111,756 of record JAPYYT010000015.1, on the reverse strand, counting down.
ATGTAAATAAAAATATATATTAAAATATATAAATAAATAAATAAATATATATATATATATATATATAAACTTAGTTCAAAAATAAATCAATAAAATATTAATGTGGTGAAAGTTTTCTGAGCCCAACATGAATTTATGACTACATTAGATTTTGCATATAAGAATTTATTAGATACATGATAAAATATATGTTCTGTGATTTTTTAAATTAAATAAATATCTACTAAAATCTTAAATCCAATTCAAAATTTTTTAAAATACGTTTTATTATAATCGTAATATGAACACCAACCACTGCTCATTTTTAACTTATTATAAATATATATATTATAATGCATACAGTATATATGTATTTTTCTCATAAATAAGCCGAAATAAAAATATTTGGCATAAAAAATGTAAATAAATAAATAAATTAAAATTATACAACAGATTAATATAATTATATATAGAGAAGATATTAATAGCATATGCTATAAATAATTTTAGATAGTTTTATAAATATTCAAAATAGCTGAATGTATTATATAAGTGCATTACATAAATATAATAATAGTTTTATTATTATTTTAACGTAATTTCAATTTTTCGATCATACAAAATTATAAAAAAGATATCTTATAAGCAAGTATGTTAAAAAATATAGAAATATCTAATTAATTTGAATATGAATTGAAATTTACGAAAAAATGTTTATAAACTTAAATGATTCACAGACGTCGATCTATTTATTATTAAAATTTATCACTAAAATTTATTATTTAAAATTATAAAATAAGTTTTATAAATTCGTCGTATGGGATATAATCTTTTAAAACATAAATTTAAATTATATTATAACTATAATATATTCCTATAAATTAATAAATGAATTCAGAATAGTTATACGCTTAAATAATGAGTTCAAAATATTATTACACGCAATTTTAATGTAACAACAACTTAATTACTCTAAAATACTGTTCCTAATTACTTTATTCAACATATAAAACATTATTCAAAATCACAAACTCAGAGAATCATAAAAACTTCAATAGTACAGTATTAAATAAATATTGCCTAAAGTTTCTTACTTATATTAAAATTATAGAAATTAATAATGATAAAATGCCCGTCAATAAATCAATTATTTCCTTTAGAATTATTAAGATTTAAAAAAATCTTATCTTCTAATAATTTAATATTAATGAACGAAAATGAATGCGAATGCATTTTACTTTAATCTTATCCTTATTTTACCTTAATTAATGATGAAGATAAAAAAAGTGGACTTACTTTTTGTGATATATGCAGAGACAGGGCAAGCGGGCTATCACATCACCAGGTTGAAGATCCTCTAAGCAAATAACACATTCACCTTTTTCATCCGCGAGTACGTCTTCTACAAATAATAAAAAAAATTACTTACTTTTTATTGTCTTAGAAATATGATGAATATTTTGTTGAATTGGTATTTAAAAAATTATATTACTTTTAAATGAATTTGTGCTCTATAAACATTACCATTATCTTTTAAAATAAAATAATTTTTCAATTATTCTTAATATTTTTTGTTAATTTGCATAGTTTAATATTTAAACAAAATTATTTATTAACCGCTTATTATTAATACATTACATATAAATTTAACAGTAATATTTAAATTTTATAGGAATTTATAATATATTATAAATTAATCACGCTAAAATAAATAATCTGTCTCTTTAGAAAATGTAAATGTATCAAACAGTATATACAATATGTATTCAACAAATGTTTTACATTATATAATACACATTTATACAAAAGATTTATATTTATAGAAAAGTTTTTAGAAAATATTACGAATGGATTATATAATGATCTTAATATCTATTTAATCAATTTATTTCAATAATTGATAAATTTTTGCTATTATATCATTTAAAAATTAACTTTAGTAATAAAACATCAATATAGATAAATATTTTTTAATTCAATGACTATAACCCAATTTTTATTTCAAATAGATTAAATTGAAAATCTTTCATTGTCATTGCTAAATTATATTCTATATTATTTTTAGAATAGTCTAAAATTTTGATATATTTCGGTATTATTAAATGAATCAAAACTTTTAATTTATGCTTAATAAAGCACGTAGAATTGCTTTGATTTGTTAATTTAGATATACTTCCTAATATATTATTAGTTTTCTAATAATATAATAATAGAATATAATATAGTCGAATAATTTTCTAATTTCGAAAGAAATAATATGCAAATATGCCTAATTTTGAATTTTTTAAAATTTTCTATTCTATACATAATAAGCAATAGGTACACAATAGTTCTTATTTTTATTAAATTTTAATAAATTTCGTGTCATATATCTTTCTAAATTATACCTTAATCATCTTACATGAAAGCATTGATTAAATTAATGTTAATATTAAATTACTCTATTAATTTTACTAACAAATTTTATAGTTCTAAATTTCTTTTGTTCGATATGTTTAAATTCAAACATGTTTTAATAATGTTAGTAATTTTATTAAAATAATAATATTAAAAACAATAATAAATAATTTTAAAATGTTACAAGAAAATATCATGGTTTTATTATTTCATTATTTTTTTATTAATACATAGATTTTATTAAAAAATCTTCGAGATTTTTCATAACTTCAATCAAAAACTGTAATATTTTTCTAAATTTTTAAAGATACACCATGCATTTACCAGCAACTCTTAAGATATTTCTGCAAATGGCTGTGCTACATAGTCATAGTAAACGATGAATCTTTAATAGTGAATTAATCCAATTAAGAACTTGCAACTCAATTTCAACTGCCTCAGCTTAATTTAATGGATGTATTACTCTCTCTCTCTCTCTCTCCTTTCTAATACAAATAATATGAAAAGATATATCGCTTATAACTGCATCAAAATGAGTCATGCTTAGATATTCCTGTCACTCCAAATAGTACTGCATTACTATTAGAGTGAATTTGAAGTCAAAAGCTTAACTATTTCTAAGATACAACCCAATTTAAGGATATTAATCGTCAGTTTCAATGTCGCTGTTTGATTAATTACTTTTTTTAAAGTCTGTACAAAATCATAAATTTTTCATAAATATATTCATCTATACTCCCATTAGTCACTTTATCAGTACAGGAAGCAATTGGCTTCAGCAGTCTCATGGAAATCACTCTACAATATTTGAAGGGAAAAAATTATAAAAGATACAGTTGACCTTAAAAGATGCTGAAACTGTACCTACTGAACTATGCTTCAACTCGCAAACATGACTCTATCTGAGCACTAAAATCAATAATGTCAGTACAGTATTAAACTCAATTACTATCAACACTGCCATTATTGTTTCTATGGATCCATAACAAGAAACATTATAGGTCTTACACTGATATATTGATCCTCCTCTTAGATTTTCATTTATTTTTCAACGTGTGTTGCAATAACATAACAGTTTCAATAAAGCAAAGAAGAAATTTTAAATCAATCTGAGGTTCCTAATTTAGAACGATGAATTCCAGTACAATCACGTTAGATGATCGGTTACATTTTATGTTTTGTTTATTCTGCGTGTGGCCATGTCGCTAATAATGACATTAGAACTGTCAATAGTATATCTACTTATTATTGGCTAGTTTGGTAGTTATTATAGTACTGTAATGACGTATCTTTAAACATACCTTTTCTATTGTTTATTAATAAAGTGAAAATGAAAATAATTTTACAATGCTACATACGTCTACCGTTACTTAATATCAAGTTTTTTTTAATATATGCACATTCGTTTTTAAGCATTATATTAAGCATTATTAGTACATTGTTTACGGCTTTTCATTCGAGTAATGGCAATTCAGACAAAAATACGTAACAATGAAAATTAAAAAATCATTAAAAAAATACAATTAAAAAAAAACTTCGTATATTTAAAATTTCAAATAAAAATAGCTCTTTTAATAATATTTATGAAATAATTTTACGCGTATAGCGATATTTAATAAAAACGTGCCAAACAATAATATTTATATTAAACTTTTTAAAAAACTTATGTTTAAAAATAATACTTACAAAAAGATGCTATAGACTGGTCCTTTTTAAATTAATTAAAATCTTTTATAGTATAAATAATAGAGTATATTTCATTATATGATAGAAAGAATACGCAAAGATAATCTCTATGTTCACCTTAAAAATATTTTATGCAAAAAAAACTAAAGAACATTTTTAAAAAATTCCAACTATTTAATTTTAAGAAAACAAAGGATATTTAAATTTATACCGTAAGAATAAATTCTTTAGATATCTTATGTACACACATATTTTGAAATATCTAGAACAAAATTATAAATTACAAATACAAAATATAATTCCTTTATGGACTTTTTATTATTTCTAATTCAATGGCTTATTTCAGTTTTATTCTTGAAAAAATAAAAATAATTTATGCTAATCTTTATAACTTATTTAATTCGTTCAGCCGTAATTTTATCAATGACACTTGACTAACATCGCTCCATAAAATATTTTTATTTAATTATAAGAGTAATAATTCATAACTTTTAAGTAAAATGTTTTCATATTTTTATTATTAGTTTTATACAAAATTTTTTGGAATCACAATCCACGTTCGCAAATATACACATATACATACGAATTTACGGATAGATAAACAGATACACAAATAAATATAATAAATAAAAAAAACTATTAATATATTATTTATTATCACTTATTTTGTTGTTAATTATAATTATTGTATATATTAATGATAATAATACTAAATAATTATCATAACTTATTCATTGTATAGAAAAGAAATTAATTATCTAAATATTGGAAAATTAATTTTTAAGAAAATTTCAAAATAATATTAGTTTAATTTATACTAAATAAAAAATTAAAAATCTTCTTTCCATTAGAAATAAGCACTTAAATTTTTTTCATTGATTTTCTCAATGAAGTTATTATGTCATTAAATTATTGTTATTTTGATCTTATTATTCATAAAACAAATTTTTGGTTAAAATTTCACGAAATTGATCTGAACCTATATAAATTACATAAGCTTTATTAAACAAAAATTATATAAAATTATCATAAAATATCTATACTCATAATTCTATTAAAATAAAATTAACATTTTTTAAAAATTCTATATTCTATTCTATATTCATTCTAGAATTGTTTTTTTAAAGTGTACAAATACAATATTGGAATTTAAAATAAATACATTTTTATATAACACACCACATAATATAAACATAATATTTTAATTTATCATTCAATTTATTTATAAATTGATGTTAATGATCCTCTAAATATTAGTGTTTATACATTCACTTTTAAAAATAAAATTATATTCTAATATCATGAATAAATTGATTTTTCACTAATAAGATGATATAGTTATAAAAATAAAAATGATTTATTATAATATATTTTCTTGATTATTTGGGGTAAAGAATTAAATATCTAAAAAAAAGCTAATTAATATTAAATATTTTTTTATTGAGCAGTTTTTTTGAATTATAAATGCTAATTTTACTCAATTAGATAAACAAACATATTTCATATTATTGTAAAATACTAAAAATACAAATGAGAAACAAATCAAACAGTCATCTAAGTTTTGTAGTTAATTTAAAAAATTTTAAAAAGGAATGTATATTAAAATCATCGATAATCTAAAATATTATTATTACAAATATTTGTGATATAAAAAGTCAATTTAGTTACAAAAATTAAATTAAAGACTAAATCTTTAGAAACTAAAAGTTAATATTTTAGTTGCAATATAAATTGGCAATTACCGCTTAAAAATGATTCAAAAAGAATTTTATTTATTTTTTATTTATGGTGAAGACTATGCAATGACTAAATTATTCTTTAAATTAAAATAATAAAAAATGACTTACCATTATAACTGAGACGTGGTTTTGTTAAACACATAACAAGGTGACATTCTATGTCATCTGGTAGAATAAACTTGGAACATACTGGGCACTTTAAGCCTTCAACAAAAAGAAAAGAATTGTTTAAATTACCGAAAACGATATAGATTTACATAGTATCACGAGTATCGCTAATAAAAGTTTACCATAAAAAATTCGCCTTACTGCGTGCGTAGGTACTACTTCAGAATCAGAATCATGCAAGCATGAGCTTACTATCACTCCCATAATAAGGTTGACTAAATCTAGTACAATCCATCAGGATATTCAATCGAAAAATTGTGTTTACCATTCGTTATAGACTATACCAGACAACACTTGTGAACTAATTAAATGTTAGAGCTTGTAAAACCAATACATGTATAACTATCTCAATAAAACCAATTAGTCATCGATTGTACGCGGTTATCGGTTACCAAGCCAACTACCTCGGTAACGTTTGTCAAAACAAACGCTCCCCGTAGTTCTTATTCGACCCGTAACTTTCTCTTCCTTCAGCAGTGCTGTCTGAATCCAGTGGATCATGCTTACGAATTCTTTAAAACACTTGCAATTTCGCGGGCATAACCTCAACTGTGCTTTTTAAGTTTGGTATAGGTTATATGCAACTACGAAAGTAGGATTGTAACCTCTAGATAAAATAGTGTACATGCGAATAGTTCCAAAAAATTTTCTACCTTTGTTATTTTTTTCAAATAGTTTCGCGCTATTAGTTTCAAGCCTACGAACTAATTACAAAATTTCGTTTATGGTAAAATGTTTTAGTATAAATAAGAAGTATGAATGAAAGTTAATGGAAAAAAACAAAAAAAAAATTAAGATAAACTTTATGCATACATCTTGTTTTTGTATAAACTTTCCCACATAGTAATTGTAATGTATCATTTTATCATCAACACTTACCATTTAGAGACCAAATGTGAGAAGGCAAGCTATGTGCAGCATAAACTCGACTACTTTCTTCATCTAGATCATCTGTGTCTAATTGAGATAATCCTAGAACTTGGCCAACACCAACCCCTACTGCAGAAGCAAGAGCACCTTGTTCTGCTGAAATATCAGGTACAGAACTCAAGGATCTTGCCCTCTGTCTATTATCTCCCGATACTCTGGAAGACTGTGATTGATTAGCCTGTTGGTGTTGATGTTGGAGCATACTGACGCCACCTGGTAGCGAACGTAGCGTTGGGAAACCTTGCATTGTAGTCTCATTTCCTCCTGTAGAAGACTGGTTATTGCCACTGGCATTCTGTGTAATGGTGCTGGTCTTTGCACCCATTCCTTCTTCCAAACTCAAATTATATTCTAAGCTCTATATATTAAATAAAATTAAAAGCTTGTAATAACTTCATAAATTACTTTTAAAATTATCCATCAAATTATGTTACTGCATACTTTTTACAATCTTTATAGAAGTCTTTCATGCTTGTGTTTAAAAATAGATCAACTCATTTGGAGTAGAACATTTCAGAAAGTAGAATTCGATAATTTCTTGTAAATCAAACTGTAAAACAACGATAATTTAATTACGCGTTGATCAAAACAATATTTTAAATAAAATAAGTTTGAACATTATAAAAAGTATGAACAATTAATCACGTCAGATTAGAAAAAGTATGCAAGGTTCCTCTAACCTTTTCAAAGATGACGATCTTAGTCAATATTTATTTTCTTGGCGAAGTCTAGTGCGCTGTAATTGCACTGCTAATGAGGGCAATGACGTCAAAAACGGAGAGAAGATACAACTGAAAATAGCCGCTACCTCTTGGTGCGAATCTTGCGAAAAAGACTGGCAGTCAAAATGTGCTGTACGCACTTCGCTTCAGTCTAAATTCTCTCTCTCTCTCTCTCTCTCTTTCTCTCTCTCATTCGCATACACACACACGTTCACTCGCTCACTCACTCACTCACTCACGCACTCACTCACTCACTCAATCACTCAATCACTCACTCGCTCACTCCGTTTTGGTAGCTCCAAAGAGCATAAGAGTGACTTGTATCCGTACAGCGACGACAGACGTTTTTCTCCCTCCAATGCGTTTCGTTATTACACACGCACACGCATTCCTGCATTCAATTTCCTTGTTCCCTTCTTTCGTCGGCTGTTTCGCTATGCCTAGGGTTGTGCGTAAAATGCTTTATCCTCCTACACTGGTAGTGACTCTACTTGTCTGTTTTTCATACTTGTATCGCTGTGCGCTTTTAACTTGGCCTTGCAAACATCAATAAAAGAACACATAGTACAAATCACAAAAGCACACCAGTCCAGGAGCGATAAGAAAAAAATTCTACGAAAGCACCTTACAGTTTATCACCTCAAGCACTTGAACTTTGATAGAATGCTGCGACAGCAACGATGATTATTTTCCAGTGTGAAAAAATTTCGACTGTCCCACCCGTGTTACAGAAGGCAGTTGCAAATTATACTTCAGCTTGTTATACACAAAAATAGCATTAGGTCTCGACGATAATGCCGCAAGGGCTTGATGCGACAAGAAAGGGCAATTCATCGCACGGTAAAGTGCGTAGTATCGGCCACACGTTCCGCAAAACATCTCCCGACATCTTGACGATCCACACGCGATAAGTCGCCTAAGTGTGCACGAACACCACTAATCACGAATGCTTGTGTTTGCATTTGAATATATGTGCGCTCGTCTGTATGAACTTTTCATGCCATAGCCAATTATCGGTTTGTATTATTTGCTGTACGTATAAGAAAAAGAAAAATAGAACGGGTATAGGCGAGAAAGGGTAGTGGGGGGAGTGAGGAGCGAGAGAGCGAGCGAGAGAGAGAGGGAGAAAGAAAGAGAGAGAGAGTGAGGTGCAAATGTTTTGTACGGCTGTTTCGTTGAGATGTATGCGCATGATTCTATCAGATACGTCAGATTTCTCACTTGACGTTCTTTTATTTTTTGCATATATTTGTCGCTTTTTCTTGTTATTTTATTCTTATATTTTTTCTTTTTTATGAATTTAAACATTAGAATATGATAAACAATAATTTATATTTTATATCAATTCGGATTGAAAAAGCAACAATTACAAAAGGTTACCTTTAATTTTAACTTCAAAAGCTATTTGTAGGAGGCGCAATGCTTTACTTTAAATTTAAATCCATACTATATGTAACTATTTTACATAATAATTATTGCACTCTTGCAAGTAATTGAAATAATTTTTATATTAATTGCAAATGTATTCAAGACATTTGTTTGTCTTATATTTTTAATGAAAACGGCTATAATTATATAAATAAATACGTTTATAGTAAACAAAACCATGAATGTTTTAAATTGACATAAAATTTTTCCTATACAAATTGTATATATAACGATTTACGTATAGGTACGGCTTAAAATTTTCATGTATAATGCCTTTATAATTTGTGACTGATAAATTTTAATGAAATGAATGAAGTATTTTCTAATATTAAAAACATATTCTCTATTATTGATCACAGAATAAAGTTACATTCAGCAAATTCACGTGAAAATTAAATATTTAATATAAATAGGAATTAAAATTAATATAACAATGACAATAATATAACTAAAATACAAATTTTGTTTTTAAAACTATTGAATTTAAATAAACTCTGAAATGAACGTAAGGTATACAAATATTCATCAAATTGGAATTTAAGTAAATTTTTAGGAATAAAATGCACAATAATCTTTAAATATTTAATTGATAATAAATGTATATATTTATTTAAATTTTATATAAAACTGTATAAAGTTTTTAATTGAATTTTTGAAGTTTAATAATCATTAAAAATTTACTTCTTTTGAATTATTCCAATAGTTGTTTTTTCTAATTAATCAATAAATTTAAAAAATCTTATAATTTGAATTTGACACAGAAAAATGAAAAAATATAACATATATTTAGAATGAAATAAAATCGTATCAATTATATAATTTCATTCATTGGGTTTATGTAGCATGTTTATATTTATTGACTCTAATTTTTTAATCAGTTAAATTGAATTTACGTATAAAATAATTAACGACAAATTGTCAAATAGCATTCGTTTTATATTATTGTAATATAAGTTTTACATAAATCATTCAAAAGCCATAATATCATAATTTATATTTTATTTAAAATTATTATTTACCGCTTCATAATTAGCCTTTTTTTTTATTTAAAAATTAACTTTAATGAAATTACTTAATGACTTATCTGTAACTATAAATATTACATTATTTTATATTTAACAAAATTTTATATAAGTAATGTCAACATCGTTTAAGTGCTTTTTAGAAGCTGCGCCATTTATAGAGTTTTTATAAATTACTTAAGCTTCTGATAAAGCACAAGCATGATCATTGGTAACGTAGGCGTAGGAGAAAGAGATGAATAGTTGAGCAAGGCATATAACATTTCCAACAAATGGTAGAAACTAGCATTTTAACTTTACTGAAGAAGCTGTCATTCCGGGGAATAAGGTGGATAATGGGAAATTTATGTCTAGACTTCAATAAAATTATTGATTACAACTAAACAACCAGGCCAACCAGAATTTAATATTGTGATAAAAATTCCTAAAAGATAATGATAATGAATTTTGAAGATTATATAAGCAATAGAATGGTCTAGAAAACTACGGCACGGGCAATTATTCGATTTCATTATAGTATGACGTATAAATAATAATTTCTTCCAATTCCACTTCAACATTTCAATTTTACAATCTCAATAATTTAACAATTCAACATTAATTATATTTTTAATTTATTGTATGTTATTTTGTAGACAATTTTTTATTTGCCAATTATCCGTTTTTACGTCCTTAACCATCAAAAAATTTACTATCAAATGGTTTAAATTACCTCATATTTCAATGTTTTAATATCATGTTATTACAGCTTTTAAATCGAACACACTAAATGATAATATAAATTTATAATCTGTTTAAAAATAAGACTTAAATTTTAACAATTAATAGTGCAAAATGTATAAGATATTTTAATGAATTTATATTGTATTCAGAAGACTAGAGTGTGTATCAAAATGAATTCTTATGAAGAATTAAAAGTTTTTTATGAATTGTATTTATTTATATGCGTTTATAACGCTACAAATACAATTAAGGTATTTAACATGAGACTTTCTAATACACATTTCTAAACATTATAAATTTTGTTTATATTTATATTATATTATTTGCAAATAATTTAATATAATCTAAATAGAAGTATTATTTGCATAAAAGTAATAATGAATTTTTTTCAAATTTTTTTTACAAAGGCCGGCTATCGTACACGTAAAAACTACTTACACTTAAAAAGTATAATAGCTATTCATTAAATAATTTTAATAGAATATTTATAATTGTCAAAGTGAGAAAGTTTAAAATTAAAAACAAACGTAAAAAAAATTATACATTTTTATTTGCCTAGAAATATTATATCTAGCAAAATAATTTAAAATTATATAATTTTTCCTTTTCAATAATATAACATTTTTCTTTTATTGCATTCTGATGTTAAAACTTAATGTATATAAAATTTGCATGCTTGTAAACGTTACTACTATTTTTTTACACATTATTAACATTACTAATTTTCATTGGCTTTCGTTCCATCAATTGGTCCGTTTTGAGTTTTGTGTATAAATAATTCTTATTCTTGCTAAAATAAGTAATTAATTCAAGCTTTTCTTTAAGTGTATTAGCAGTTAAGTAGTTTGCAATTATGAGAATTTCATATTGATAAGGCTCTTGAAAATTATGCCACGTATAGTAAATCTTATATTTAATATATATAACACATTAATTTTGATATCAAATGATTAATATTTTAATAAGCATTATTACGTTAATGAATTTATCAAGACTTTTTGATAATCATTATTACTTTGATAATTTTTTGTCAAGATTGTTGGATAATCCTAAATACTTTAATAGTTACTATAATATATTACTAAATTATACATCAGTAGGAAATAAATATGATTAAGATCAGAATTAAAAATTTATAAGGTTTATGCCAAGAAAAGGGAAATCAAAGCAAAGACAGGTAAATTGTTTGAAAGCAGGGTAATGTTTACTAACCTTTACGTGAAAAATTAAAGTTATAAATAAATGAATATAGTGTTAAATTATATAAAAATTTTTGTTATCAATTTGAACATATTTTATTTTTTAGAAGTAAAATTTGCGTATAAAAAACTTTGAAATAAAAAACATAAACAAAGCAATATAACCTACTAAATAATTAATTACCAATTTAAAATGTAAAAGGTCAATTTTAATTTTAACAAATATATGCATATTAATTATAAATGATGATATAAGAATAAAATCTTTATTGTTTATATTTTAAAAATACATTGAAATTTACACTATATACAAGAATAATAAAGATTTTTCAACGTTGATAGGTCAATTATTTTATGATACAATTATCAAAACTGTCTTAATGATATTAAATAATGCATATAATTATAGTATAGACAAAGTTTTATAATTTATCATTGAAATCTATATTCTATGTTGTTATAAATCTATGTTGTTAAATCTTCGTTTGACGTATATTGATTATTTATTAAATATATAATATAAAATATAATATAAAATATGACATAATATAATATAAAATATGACATAATATAATATATATATATATATATATATATATATATATATATATATAATATATTTGACGAAGATTGCCTACAAACATTGATTTATGAGTAAACACGACATAAAAATTGTAAATAATATTTTATTAATCACTTGAATTCGAATCGATGTAGGCTAAAAAGCACTAAAAATTTTATTATATTTAATTTAATTAAAATGCATTAAAATTTTTTTAAAATTACTATATCCATCATTATAAACTTCAATACATTATGTCAGTAACGAAAATGTTTAATTTTCTAAATAGATATGCAATACAAACTACTATTGAATATCATAAAGTTCATATAAGCTATGATTAATACAATAACCGATCTTAATTAATAAAACGACAATTTTCCTTATGTGTCATAAAACTTCTAAATATGTTATTGTAGTTGTTTAAATTTATTCACATTATTTAATTAATGAAATTCATTGACAAAATTGAAGTTACAAATTTATGTAAGTATAGATAAGTTTTAGCTAAATTCTTTTTTATAATAAGAAAGGATCATAGGAAATGATAACAAAAAAAATTCTTTTTTTTAAAACTATTGAATCTACAGTATTGGTAGTGCAATTTTTTGTTTAAAATCATCTCTCATTTTGTACTTTCGACGTCTAGTTCTTATTCTCCAAACTTACAAGTTGTTAAGATGCATCGATTGATTTAAGAGATAGGGGAAGTGATTTGTTGCATTTAAGAAAATTAAAATTTTGATGATTTTTCGAATGAACAAGAAAATTCTTTTTTTTTTTTTTGAATAAAAAGCATTTTCAATTCTAGAAATCTGATTTAATATAGACCTGCTTTATGTGTTTAATAATAGAATGCACGTACGAAGAATTGTGGGAATAATATATATATATATATATATATGATTAATTTTTAAAAATAATTCTTTTATAATATTTTATATTAATTACTTCAGAAAGTTTATAATTTTGTTAATATAGCGCAGAAATAGAATGTATGAAACTAACTTAAAAAATTTCAGAAATTTTTTTAAAACCTTGGTTACATCATTTGCGTAGAAATATAATACTGAATTAAAACAATAAAACGTACACCTTAAAACAAAATCTACAATTTCTGTAATTTTCACTATTAATCTAAAGTATTGGAGCGTTAATTATTAATTGAATTAGAATAATTAAATAATATAATCACACAATGTATGTCATATTCATAATTTATATTTATTATATTATATTTATAATTTGTAATTTTATAAGTAATTTATTAATTTCAACTTAGTGTAATCGTTATGTTTATACAGTTAATGTTTGTTGCTAAATTATAGAAAATTCGCATTATAAATTATAAAAGGAAGAGCAAATTTTAAGGGGAATTTGTTAATTTGCGTACAAATAATGTACTAAGAAGCGAGTTAAAATATAAAATCAGTCAGGTCGAGAGCAGAGCAAGCTTATTTTATCAGTCGGGTACTTTCGATAAAGTAATTTTAAACTCCTTCGCAGGTATGATATGCTTGTGCGCATCCGTAATTGCCATACCTCATATATATAATATAATAATGGCCAGTGCGGGAGACGCCGCAACGCCGCCGCCGCCGCCGCATAGGGCGCAGCCCTATTGCTGAACTGTACGTTCTCACGACATGTTTCCGTGGATGAGGATTAAGCTTAGACATTTTAACGGTGCTTTACGTTACTGCTTCCTTGTTAATAAATAAAATTATTTATTATCAGGGGCGATAATTTGATGAAATACTATTGTTAGTTATAAATATGATTATCGTGTAGGCAAATGCATTCGCCTTGCCTTATTTTGATTTGTTTCAATGCAAGAGGACACGAGAATTTTATAATTTTTAATCAGCAATTTGTAGCTGCAAATTAAGAATCCAAGTACAATCGAGTAATAAATTTAGATGGCGGATAAAGGACTGATGAAAGTGAGTTTTTTTTTTTAAATCATCTTGCTGTATTTAACAAGCTAGAAAACTAAGCGAATTATTGAATTTAACCTAAAATTAATGTGTCCTAGCAAATTGCTGAGCAAAAGCTCAAGGCATTCTCTATTGGAACGATGGGTAAAAGATCAATGAGCAAAAAAGAAATTGAAGAACAACGAAAGAAAGAACAGGAACAGGCTGCAGCTCAAGCCTTTGAAGAGTTTGTCGCAACTTTTCAAGAATCTTCTAATAAAAATGCAAATAAAGTCTGGGTTAAGGCTGGTACTTATGATGCAGGCAAAAGACGTAAATTGATATATACATATATATATATTTATTTATTTATTTATTTATTTAATTATGTATGCATGCATGTATGTCCTTAAAAGTTAAATATTATCTGCAATGGAATAATTCGTTTAATGTTATAGAGGAAGATACAAGTGAAAAAGGTAAACTTTATAAACCTCAGCCAAAAATATCTGATCTTGCTGAGAATCGATCCTCGCAAGAGCAAGCTCAAGAATTTGCTAGAATTCTTAGTTCAAACGAGCGTAAAATGGATAGACTTGGTAAAAAAAAGAAGGAAGGTGAAAAGAAAAAAAGTAACCTCGAATTATTTAAAGAAGAATTAAAGATGATTCAAGAAGAAAGAGAGGAGCGGCATAAATATAAAGGAGCAGTAAAATCTATTTCAACGTCACAAAATGAAGATCCAATGATTGCTGCTCTAAAATCAGTGGAAGGTAAATTAACTGAAAAAGTAAAAATAAAAAGTAAAACTTTTTGTTTTTTTATAATATTTTTATTTTATTCAAAATTTGCATTTTTATTAAAAAAGTTTAGTTTACATTTCTCATAATTATAATATGACAATGATAGTTATTTTATGTATTTTAGATGGGTCATTTGATAATGGAGATCCAAATACCACAAATTTATATTTAGGAAATTTAAATCCTAAAGTAACTATTTAATCGATTGTCTATTTGATAATATACTTTTGTATTAATTTTAATTAAAAATTATTGTATTATTTGTAGATAACTGAGCAACAACTGATGGAAATATTTGGGAAATTTGGTCCATTAGCTAGTATTAAAATTATGTGGCCAAGAAGCGACGAAGAGAAAGCTCGACAAAGAAATTGTGGATTTGTTGCATTCATGAGTAGAAAGGATGGCGAGAGAGCCTTGAAAAGTCTCAATGGTATAAGAACAATAAAAAAACACTACTATCATAGAAAACATTAAAATTTAATCCACTTCTTTTGTACACACGAAGGTCGAGATATTATGCAGTATGAAATGAAACTGGGGTGGGGTAAAAGCGTTCCAATACCACCCTATCCGATATACATTCCACCTGCATTAATGGAAATTACACAACCACCACCACCATCTGGATTGCCTTTTAATGCACAACCTCATCGGCGTGACAGGCATAAGGTATACCTATCGAACCATATAAGGATCAATAGGAATTTTTTAATTAATAAATTGATAAATCATCTTTTAATATTTTGATTTTTTGATTATAATATAATCAACCCGTGTATGTAATTTGTCTAAATTGTAACGAAATTTTTCTTAATGTATTATCATCTATAAATTTATTATATTTATAATTTACATTAATTTTGTTAGTTTTATTAATATATAAAGAATCCTTAACTAATTTTATTGCGTATGCATAAATATGAATAGGGAAATTTATGAACAATATTATAAAATTATTTTTTAACGAACTGTATAACCATGTGTTTGAAACGTAATCTCAGATACCACGTATCCGCAACCTCCAGAACGCGGACATCCAGGAGAAGGAAAACTTTGAAAAGGTAAAATTATTCTTTTCGTTTAGCAAATACACAATTTTCAATCGGCTGACACCGACCTGCAAATGCGGTGTCTTTCGCGCAAGTATAGCGAGATGACGAACAACAGGTTTCTTGAAGTCGAGAATACATTCCAGTATGAGATTTCACTTACTTTATAAAACTATAGTTATTACAAATAAAAGACTGAACTGTAAGGACTTGATAAAGACAGTATTTTCTATATTTTATATCTTTATGTTCGGGGAGACTAACGTGTTCTTTTGAGAACATAAAATTCGAACATTATTTATTAAGGAGAAAAAAGTCAAGAAAAAAATTTAGGGAAAAGAATGAAAACATAAAACTAAGACTTTTTCATAATCTCATGTGCTGTAAATGCAATTTTGTTTTTTAAACAAAAAAAATAAACAATAAAACTTGTTCAAATGGTAACTTTAATGGAAGTTTAAAAATTGTGTTGTGTTGACTTGTCGGCGTCCTTTCTCGGTGGCGCATTTTGGCGTTTGGGCTGGATTCGTCTTCTATCTGTCACTCTAACGCACTGTGAACTGGACCCACACAGATTTTGCAGAATGCTGTTGTCAAAGTGGTTATTCCAACAGAAAGGTATTTGATTTTAGATTGTCACTGTGCTACTTTGTAAGTATACCTAATAACCATACAAATTAATCCATCCAGTTAATTGAGAATTGATTGTCCTTTAAGTCTATGTTCCCCTTTCCTATATTTTTTCTTCTAACTTTTTTAGTCCAAGTGCAAAAGTTTTATATATATTTGCGCATTATAGGAACTTGGTCATGTTAATACATAGAATGGTAGAATTTGTTGTTCGAGAAGGGCCAATGTTTGAAGCAATGATTATGAATAGAGAACTAAATAATCCCATGTTTAGGTAAAATACTGTTTTCATTAACTTACAAAATTTATTATTTTAAATTTCCAATATTATAAATTTCGTTTATATTTCAGATTTTTGTTTGAAAATTATTCTCCAGCGCATACATATTATCGATGGAAGTTATACTCTATATTACAAGGAGATGCACAAAAAGAATGGCGAATGGAAGATTTAAGAATGTTTAAAGGAGGCAGTATTTGGCGACCACCACCAATAAATCCTTGGACTCAAGGAATGCCCGAAGAATTAATAGATGTTCAAGATAAACAAGAACCTCGTAGAGGAAGCCTTTCTAATAGGTACTTTAATATATTATACTTTTTTTGTGTTTTGTATTTAACTTTTTTATAGCTAAGTTAATATTAACATTTTCTTTAGTCAACGAGATCGATTAGAGAATCTGCTAAGAAACATAACTCCAGAACGAATGAAGGTCGCAGAAACTATGATATTTTGTATTGAACATGCCGAAGCAGCAGAAGAAATCTGTGATTGTATAGCAGAATCATTAGCAATATTACAAACCCCTGCAAATAAAAAAATTGCTAGGTTATATTTAATATCTGATATTTTGCACAACTGCGGTGTTAAAGTAACAAATGCTACAATTTATAGGAAAGCGTAAGTTTAATTAATTTAAAAAATTATAATAAAATTTGTAATTTTCTATAAGTTTTATTAAAATTTTAATTATGTTTAGATTTGAAGCAAGATTATTAGATATTTTTAATGAAGTTCAGCAAGCTTACAAGCAATTTGATAGTAGACTAAAAGCAGAAGGTTTCAAAGTACGAGTGATGAGAATGTTTAGAGCATGGGAAGATTGGGCCGTTTATCCACGAGATTTTCTAGTTAAACTTCAAAATACTTTCTTAGGCTTAAATCAGGTAATAATTAAAATTAATTAAAAATTTATAATAAACTTTATAAATCTTGATCCATTGAAAATTAGTAATAATTTGAGTAATCAGATTTATAAGCTATATTGTTCTTTAAAAATATCTAATTTTGTATTTTAGTCAAGCAAATTCTATAAATACTTTGCTTGTTTAAAATTCATAAATAATATTTTATATAATGGAACTGCATGCTTTGTAGACTGATGAAGTTGAACAAGATAATGAAGAAGATATAGACGGCGCTCCTTTATCAGATGTCGATGGTGATATTGTGGAAGATTTAGATGGTGTTCCACTTGATGGTGCTGCTTTATTAAAGGGAGCGATGAAACATGGTCTTACACCACAAGCTACTTCCAATTACGATGATATCGATGGGATCCCAAGTATAGAAAACTAAATATTTCATAGACTACAAAATTAAAAGTGTAAAGCTCTATTGAAATATTTTTAAATTATAGTGGATGACGATATTGATGGAGTTCCAATGGAAGATGAAGATAGTATGGGCTCAAAGGGAAAGGATGACAAAAAGCTTACTATACCAGCAGGTTTTGTACCATCAAGATGGGAAACTGTAGATCCTGATCAAGTTGAAGCCCAAGCAATGACTACAAGTAAATGGGAGGAACTTGGACAAAATGATGACTCAAATTCACAAGATGCCAGTATGGATTCCAGGTATGTGTAGTATTATTTCAATATATTATATAATGTAATAGATTTAATAAAAAATTTATTTTCACTCGAAAGGGATTACAATGAAGAACGACGAAATAGATTGCGTGAAATTGAAGTAAAAACTATGCAATATCAAGATGAATTAGAAAATGGCAGAAGATCATTAAAACCAGGGATGTCAATACAAACTCAAGTAGAACATTATCGTAAAAAACTAATTAAAAAAGTAAAATAAATAAAAACCATAACAAATATTTCATGATACGTACTTTTGTCATTATTATTACATTTAATATTTTTACAGAGTGAAAGAGATGTAAAAGATAATAAAAGCGAAGACAGAGATGAAGACAGGCGAAGAGAGAAAAAACGAAGTCTTTCTCCGGATTCACCTACTTTTTACAGAGACAGGAGACGTAATTCACAAAGTCCACCCTTGAAAGGAAGCAGTCGATATAGGTAAATTTATTTGCATTTATTTAAAATTGCATAATATAAAATTAAAAAGAATTTTGTAAGCATTCGCAACAATACATGTACAAAAGTCTTGCAAATTAAAATGAAATAAGTCTTAAGCACGTAACGTAAAACAGTTTTATTTAAAATTATAAGATCACTATACACAATAAAACTACTGGAGATCATTGATCTTGTTTTTTTAAGTAGATCTCGCAGCAGATCTCCTCGTAATAAGCGAAAGTCGCGGTCACCGCACAAGAAACGAGCGCCGTATACGCCTTCACCACCACGAATTCGACGTTCACCTTCACCTGCCTTTTCATCAAGATCCTCCTCCCGTAGATCACCCGGTGTTGAACGGAAAAGACGAGCCCGCTCACCCTCGAGTTCGCCCACACCAATCTCCAGATCCTCTGTTAAACACAGAGCGGCTAGTCCAATGTCACCTACACCACGAAAACATCGCCATAAGCATAAATACTAAATAATTCTTACTTTACTTTCCCGCAATTTAATTGAAATTGTATGATAATGCAACATTAACAAAGGTGTATAATTGTCATCAAACTCTGCTAAGTCACTTCGTCAATGTTGAATTGTTTTATTTCTATATTACTTTATAATATTTTTTTTTATGAAAATCTAATTTTATAAGAAATAAAAATAATTGTATAATTACATACCACAACGTAGCAAACTAAGTTTATAGCATTCTATAAACGATTGATTTTTACCGAACTACGTTATCTTGTTTCACCATTATTTTATATCACGCTACATAATTACTGTTGAAATCGAATTTTATTCACCACCTAAAAATGTACATAAACTTCAATTTGTAACCATCGATTCATTTATGTTTTTAGTGATTTAGTTTCGGGATAAATATTCATAAATAGAAAATTACTTTCAATCCCGTATCAAAGTAATGTAAAATTAAATTAGGTTACATAAAAATCGAATAAATTTTGTCGATAACGAATATTAGTTTTTTTATTTAACGAAGAATATCCTTTCTTATAACCAAATAAGTTTTATATCTTATAAATATGGAATTCTATATTAAAATTAAGAAGATGCACTAAGTATACTGCTGGTTTCAAATTTATAAATAATAATTACGAATTGGTTTTTAGCTTTTAATGAAATTAAATATATTTATAACTTTTCTGTATAATTGTTGATAATACATTATTCCGTTTACATGTTTACTTTATACATATAGTGTAATAACTATATCTATATGCAAGTTAGGTTTATTCAAACTTTTATTAAAAGACAATTTTATTAACATTAGTATTTTCTTATACCTTTTATTAAATTAGATATGAATTCAATATAAAGTTAAAGATTAATTAAATTAATTTATTTTTAAACAACGATTTTTAAGTACTCTATTATATAATGAAAAACAACAAGATGAATAACTTAAATTCGTGAAATAAAGAAGAATAATGTTCCTTAAACGCAATTAATTAAATTTAATAGTAATAGTAATTATATTATACAGACGTATGTATACGTAGATGAACATTACAATATATATATACTTGATATTTTATATTATACATGTAAATATATGTATAACCAGATGCAAAAAATTTTTGACAATTATTTTTATATACTCAGTCTGATATAAACTAATATATATCAATTATTTTTCACTTTCGAGTTAAAAAGCTAATAAAATTTTTAGGAGAATATATCATATTTTAACATTTGGTTATCTTTACATTTTAATTTTTACAAGAAAGGTACATAATTATTTCTTTTTACATTTCGAATTAACATTGTATGCATCTTTGCATCTAAAAATATAATTTCTTTGCTTAAAAAATACGATAAGATATGAATTTACAGTGTATATTTAATAATCTTATATTTAATACGCATATTTTATTTTACATTAACGTTCGTAAATCCTTCATATTTTGATGTAAATTATATCCTAAATTAATTGCAATATTTATAATAAGACATCGATAAAATAAATAGAATGTTTTAAAAGCATACATTATATATTATGTATTATTTACGTTTCCGTCCACATATTTTATCTTTTCTCTGATAATTTTCTGCTTCTTTTTTTTCAACTTCTTGTACGCGATTGATAATGTCATCCTTTTCTTTGCTAAATGTTAGATCTGATACTTTACCATATTTTTTGTCCAGTTTTTCTATTAAAACAGTATCGTTGATATCTTGAAAATGTTCTTCTTCCTCGTCCTCCTCGTCCTCGTCCTCCTCCTCCTCCTCCTCCTCCTCATCCTCCTCCACCTCCTCGTCCTCCTCCTCCTCTTCTTCTTCCTCATCTTCAGTTTCTTCATTATTGTCAAATTCTTCGTTATCTTCAAATTCTTCATCTTCATTAGTTTCACTATCCATATGCTCAATATCCTCAATGTATTCTTTACTTTTATTGTCTAAATTTTTAACAATTTAAATTAAATTAAATTAAATTAAAAACTAAATTAATTATTTAATTCTTTAATATATTTATATCCTACTTCATATAATGTTATCAACAAAATAAATTTTAAATATTGAGGTATTATATCAACTAAATTTATCTATTTATATGAATATTATAATATTTACTCATGATTCTTTTATTAATAGTCATATATTTTTAATAAAATATGGAATTAAAATATAATCAATTATATAATGAAGATATAACTAATGTAGTGAAGAAATGAATATACAGACGTATTATTTAAAACCTTCATCATTATTATGTAATTTCATATCTTTTTCAGCAAAAATTTCTTCAAAATTATATCTCTTTTTAGATCCAATTTTTTTATATGTAGAACGTAAGTCTTCATAGACCTGTTTTTTCGTTTTCAAAAGGTGCCGTTTATTTTCGTTCTTGGAAATCATTTTTAAATGCATAAAGGCGCAACCAATGTATTTCGTCGTAATAAATTTAATATGATATCGTAATTTCCTGTGAAAATATCTTGTTATTTCTTTCAATAATTATGTTTTTTTTCTAAAATGCATAGTTTGAAAATATAATATTTAAATGGACCATATTTCAATTCGGAAAATCGATTTTTCATGATTCACAAAATTAAAACTAATAATTTTGCAAAATATCAAGGAATAATATACATCGAATTAATTAACTTAAAATACCCGTGCAAAATTTCAATTTCTCGTTTTAAACATTGCGAAACTAATTAATATAAATAAATAGAATAAATATATGAAAACATTATTAGAAACCAATTTTTAGTAATTAAATATTAATTATTCATCATCCATAGAAAAATATTAAATTCGTACTAATTTCAATAAATAGATGGAGTTCTATATTAAAATTACTTTTATATAATTAAGTATAAAAAGATAATACGTGAGTAAAGAGCTAGATTAATTAATATCAAATGTCCCTGCAATAATCGATAATTTCTATTCAAACAAATAAAAAGTTAATGAAAATTATGTAATATTAATTAAATATTATTAATAAACTCTTTATTCATACATAAAAGTTATTTCAGTTTATGTATCCTAGTATAAATAAAGATGTTTTGAAATGTATTTACCTATATTTATTTTTCAGAGATTATAAAAAATATGATACTTTGTTACATAAATTGAGAAAAATAATAAATACTACTAAATTATTAAATAATTTATTTCTTCTATTTCTTCAATAATTAGTTTATACATAATATTGTTGATTATTTTATATTTCATAGGCGTTTTAACATAATTTTTAAGATAATAAATTAAATAAAAGCTTTATATAAAACAAAATTTATAATTTAAGCAAAATATTCTATAAATTTGAATATTTGCATATGCAATCACTTTTTTTTTATTTTATCCAAAAAAATCACGAAAAAAGGTAAAAAGTCTATTGGTTTATAAATATCGATTTACAAATAATCTCTATTTCTTTCTATAAAAGAAAAATTTGCAATAAAACATTACCAAATAATATTTATGGAGTGAATAATGATACGAAAAAGAATCAATCGTTGAGCAAATCATTTATTGGATTTTCATTATAAGATTAAATGTACAAAAGTTCAGAAAATATTTAATAAATATAAATTTCAATATGTAAAAACATCGTACTGTAATTGATCGTAGAAATTAGAATGATAAATTAATTAAAGATAATTATTCTCTTTTAAGTATTTAAGAAAGCTTATCATTTCAATATATTCAATACAGTACATAATTTCATATCGTTAGGTAAGAAAACTAAATTATTCCACCTTAAGTAAGCATAATTTTGAAATAAACATTATTATGAAAAATTGAATTGTATCGTTATGTTGCTACTTTACTATAATTATATATATATATATATATATATATATATAGAATAATTAATTTTAAACCTCAAATAATATACTCTGCTTATAAAAATATAAATAACGATGGAAAGTCTTATTTTCAAAAGATAAAAATTGTAAAAAAATTCTTAAAACTTAATATAAAATACAAAAAAAAATTCTATAATTATCATAATATAAAATGATATTAAAAAGATCTATAAAATAAAAAATCCCTATTTCTCAAATGATTTATATTATAGATCGTTATTAGTTCATTTCGTCTTTAAAATTCATTTCATTATAACTATTGTAGCTATAAATGCATTAAATTTCGTAATTGACGTAGTTATGATTATTATTGTAAATTTTTAACTTCTTATTTATACTACTAGAGTTATTAATTAAACTGAATTCTATTCTACCAAAGAAATAAAATATTATTGGCTATTATTTTTTAGTACAGCATTTTTGGCTTTAACTGTATTAGGTTAAATTCGCTTTAATAAGTGATGGTTGCCATTTAACTGCAAAGATATATTAGAAAGGTATGCAAAATAAAAATTGAGAAACTCATATGTAATGCATTTTTATCTAATTCAAATTTAAAAACAAATAAAATAATGAAAAAAAATTAATTATTGTCGATGATGAAAATAGCGAAAATAATGATATTAAAGACTATAAAAGATTAAAACTAGATAATGAAAGTGAGATTAACTTTGAATGATTAGAAACTGAAACAATGAAAATAAATCTGATCGAGATTTATTACCTTAAAATGATAGTGTGAACTTCCGAACTAATATATGTAATCCCTTAAAGAGAACAAAAAAAAAAATAAAAAAACAAAAAAAAATGACTATGAAAAAAATCGCGTAACTGTTAGTAAGGTGAAAAGAATAATTTAATAGGCAAAAATGTTGAGAAATTAAAAACAAAAATTCTATATTTTTATGCACATTCTTATTATTTACTATTTATTACAATAAATGTTTATTTAAGGAAAAATAATATAATTCTACCACACTGAATTATATAATTTTTCGTAAAATTCAATTAATAAAAAATTTTTATTTACATATTTCTTAAGGTCTAAAATATAAATTAAAGGTATTTTAACTGTTTTAAATACAAAATACTGTATTTTACAAATATAATAAATATAAATAATGGTCTAAATTTTTTCATATACATATAGACATATTCAATTTTGGAACAGTTATTGTATTGAGTAATATTAATAATTCTGAACATATCATTATAATATATATAAGTACAATTATAATTCATACAAAAAGTAATAAAAATAAAAAATACATAATCGTATTAGTTTACAGTCTGGGGCCATAAACGAATATTTATTAAAATAATGATTAAATAAATTAAATAGGTATATTTGAAAAAGTTAATATTAAAAGTATATGGTTAAAAACATTTTTACATTCTCATCATTTATATATTTAATTTACATTAATAGAACTAGAATGTCAATGCACCATAATCTAACAATATATTTTACTTTTATTAAATTGTGCTTATAATATATTATGCTCTTTTAAATATTTTGCTGTATATTAAAAAAAGTTATGTATAATTTGTTTCAGTTTTATAAAAAAATGTTCTTCGTAATAACAATTTTTCATTAATAAAAAAGATGTGAAAAATTTAAAAGCATTAATATTACATACCATGAGCAACTGATTAAAAAATTTGACAAATAAAATATATACATTAAAAAAAATTTTAATAAAAGGAAATGATATAAAAATTATATACAAACCATATGTATGAATATGTTACACATGTACTTATAGGCAAACATAAAAAAATGAAAATTTCGTTTCTAAACGAATTTTTAAATGGATTTGTAAAATATACCATGTTATTCGAGTTTTAATTTAATCAAATTAATAATATATATAATTTAAATTGACTTAATTTCTGATTAAAAAGTCTGAAAAATGCATTTACATAACGCTTTTAAAAAAAATGTTATCACCTGTGTAAAAAAATCAAATGTATGTACTGTGCAGTTAGAGTAACCACTTGAATGCCATTAGAACATTTTTTAAAACCTTAATAGTCTGCGGCTTGAATTTTCTTAAGAAATGGCGTCTGTACTCTGGCAATGTGTACATTTGTGAGATGTGGTGAGATTATCTTTTAATTTGTGACCTTCGTATGTACTGAAAATGATATCACTAAAATCATTGGAGTAGTAAGCAAAACCATCACACGAAAAATTTAAAAGCAGAATTTTCTTTCAAGTCAAAGCGCGACGGCATACTTCATAGTCTATCTAACGCTCCTTCAAAACTTTCCAGTTATTTATTCTAATATGTTACGAAATAATATAATAAACTTAAAATTAAATTCGCTTTCAAATAACAGTGTCGTATTTCATATCCTTTCATAATTTGTATAATTACAATAAGAAGATAAAAAAATCACTTATATAATAAACGAAGCAATTTATTTTGCATAATTAAAATGAATCCAGTAGTTTTAAAACTTTATAAGAATTTTGGCAAATACATTAATTGTGCATATCATTTTTTAATACAGATTTAGGAAGTATTTTTGTTTTTTTATTTATGTGAAAAATAAAATATTGCTAATATATTCATCAATGATTATACTACTATATTTTTCTAAAAATAAATATAATTTTAATTAATTTACACATAATCGTTCTGAAATTTGATTATATTATATATAAATTAGTTTATTTAAATGTATTTATTTTAGAATAATCAAAATAAATTGAAAAAATATTCCAATATATTTGAAATTATATTCATTGATTTAATATATTTTTTTATTACTTATTATATGTACAAAGCACATAATATAAATAATTTTTTATATTGACACAATATGCATGATAATCTAAAAATTTAATAAATAATTAAACAATTATATTATATTTATTTAAAAACGTAAGAACTATATTAAAACTCCTTAAATGTAAGTGCTGATTAGGTTAAAAATGTTAAATGTTTCCTATTTGTAATTAGTTTCTGCTATTAAGTTTTATTTTATATTATAATGTATTATGATCATATTATATATATTAATATTTTCTAACAAAATTTAACTATTATTATAGTACAACTATTATCTTTATTTTTTTACAATCATATTTGTTAGCAAAATTAAATTTTAGAAGAAACCCTATGACTTTCATGAAAAATTTATAAAAAAAAAAAAATTAATGGCATTCCAGAATATAAAAAATTACCATATAATAAGTTAGAATATTAAAAATAATCAATTTCTTTTTCTTTTTAATTTTATTTATAATTTACCATAATATCTCAAAAGTAATTTATAAGCAGTTCTGATTTAAAAGAATAAAAAAAATAACAATATCGCAACTCACAAGTTACAACTCTTACAATTAAAAAAATATAAATACTTAAAACTTTGAATGCGTTTTTCTCTAAACGAATATTTTTAAAATTTGCAAAAATTGCAAATACTGCAAATTGTAAAAGCATCTTCGATGAATTTTTAAACGAGTACAACTAAATTTTCATTCGCATAATTTGTAATTTATTATTTTTAATTATTTAATTCTTAATTTTCTTCCAAATATAAAAGTATATCTTTTATGAATTTCTAAATAACTACAAGTGAAATTTAATCAATGTAATTTAGGTCTTCAAAGTTATATTATCTCTTAAAAAATTAATGACTTATACATAAGGAATATAATATTATTTGTGAAATATATAATATAATTTGTTTACCATTATTCCACCTTCTGACCAACACAAAATGTGCAGTTACAATAAGTGCGATGCCAATTCCAAATTTCATTGCCACTGAAAATACCATAATTTAGTATTTTTCACGTCTATTTTCCGAAATATTAGAAAGTTATTTATTGTTAATTAGTAAATGATGTAAAAAATATTTGGAATTATAAAATGGATTGAACATATAGCAAATGTGTACAATTTTTTAATTTAAATTATATAATTCCTTTAATTTAAACGTACCATTTGTTGATTCTTCCTCTAATTCTTCTTTAATTTCATCTTCAAAATGAACTATTTTATTTATAGTTTCTTCAGATTCTTCGCTATCAATCTGCAATTAATATATTCTGCTATAAATTCATTTGAATTTAAGTAAACTAATATTTGTTATCCTGTTACCGTTGACTAAGTAAGTAATTCAAATTTATTATATGTTGACTATTAATAAAAAAAATTTATTTAATTTTCATACTTCTTCTAAAGGTTCAGCACTATTGTTATCCATTTCATTCATTTCAGATATAGCATCAAAATCTTCAATATTTTCTTCATTAAATTTATTATAATCATTTCCATTATTTGTGAATTGAATACCTTCAATATTAATATCATTAGTATTTATATTGAAATCCTTCATGATTTTATTCTTAATATTATTCTTATTATTACCATATTCTATTTCTTCTAAAGCACCAAAATCTTCAAGATCATTATTCAAATTTTCTTCACTGTAACTTTCATCGTCCTCATCCGAATTTTGAGTATCATCTACTTGATCTATAAAGATATGTTCTCAATTGTTAGACTTTTTCTGTGCAAATTTTTTGTATTAACTAAATGTACTATCAGATCGTAAATTAACTGAGTAAATTAATGTAACTTTTATGCAAATGAAAGTGGCATAAATATTAAAAATTTACTTTTACTACATATTCTTTTGATAAAAATTTAGTTAATTTCATCAATTTTAAATTATTATTCAAACTTTCATTATATATATAAAAGTTTGATGAAAATTACAAAACTATCTCAATAATTAGCAATTTAAACAATGCAGTTGCATAATAATTTATTAGGTAGTATTTCTATAATATTGTTTGTTTTAGAGACGGTTAAAAATTTATATTTAATCAATGTTCTTAAAGTATCTTATTTAAAAACTTCTAGTTGAAACATTCAAAACTTTTATAACGGTTTAGAGTTTTTGTAAAATTAATCTTTTTGTAAAAAAAAAATTAATTTTTTTAATTCTTGCAATATTTCATAATATTTCGTTACAAATAATTACAATATATTACAATATATAATATACAATATATCTAATTACAATATTATTTGACAAAATGCTAAGATTAATAATATTATCTTCAATACGAATTTATACATTCTATTGTACATATTTGGATTTGAAAAATAAAATTAAATATTCGACTTATAGTTATAATATTTCAGAGGTATTGAAACAGTATGTATTTGAGCTTATATTATACGTAAGTAATTAAATTTGATTTCTCCGAAATATTTCAAGGTGAAAAAATCATCTCTAAATAAAATTCTGCAGCCAACTAAAATTCTAAAATACCATTTTACGTTAATATGAACTGCACTTTATTTATACTTAGAATGTAATATATAATATACCTAAATTTATCATAGAAAATAAAGTTTCATTATTTTATAATTTGATTTTAAAAAATATTTACATCTTTCTAGACAATAAATAAAGCACAAGTGTAAAAGCCATATTAGTAGTATATTATACATGTATTATTTTAAATTAAATAAGTATTACAGTTTACTATTACACAAATAATTATTTTATTATTAGATAAATAGATTTTGTAATTGAGTATTTAGATATTTTAACTAAAACAATATTAATAATTTATAGTATTGTTAGAAAGAATTATAAGGGGAATTTTAATCTAAGAGAACAATAAGAACCGTTAAATTATTTGCAATTTGTATATTTTCTACTGAATCTAATAGTACATAAATATACAATTACTATATTGTAATAAAGAGTCGGAAAATTTATTTAACACGTTACATGCCTATAGCTATAGAATAGATTGGGTATATAGTCAAATGTAAAATACTTTTGAAAAAAAAAAGAAAATTCAAAAGATGATAAACTATTAAATATTCTACTGAGTTGTAAGACTTCATTATTCTCAGAAACAAGTGCAGAATTAATTTTGTACATTTGATAAAACTTATATTGTATATCATGCATTTATATATAAATATATTTATATTAAGCACCTTTTTCTTTGGTAACGTCATTGAACTGTGGCTCAATAGAGTCATCAAGATATTGATTTACTTCTTCTTCTGTCTCTTCCTTGTCGTCATCTTCTAATGTGTCATCATCACTTTGATTTGCTTCTGAATCATCCTTTGACTCTTCTTCTGTGATAATGTTGTCCTGGAGAAATAAGGCTTCTTTTTCTTCTATCATTTCATCTAGTGTAAAACAGTCACTATCATCTCCAGCATCGTCCATAGTATCGAATTCTTCAACGCTTTCTTCTTTTTTATTTTCAAGGCTTTTATTTTCCTTTTCATTTATTTCATGCGAATTCTCATCAACATCGTCATGTTTATCATTGTCGTTGTGCTCATGAAAAACAACAGCTTCCTTCAATTCTTCTTTCTCTTCATGGAAGATTAATGCCTCGTCTATCCAACTTTCAAAAGTCGTTACCCATTGTGATGCTTTTACAGGACTATCCACTATAATCAATTAAATTATTTTATTAATTTTTAATAAAATATTGAAATTTATAGAATTATCTTTAAAAATGTTCATACATTTGTGTAAGAAATTTTTACGTGTAACATAATTAAGAAATTTATTAATCATCTACTTGAAAAAGATAAACGGGAAGGTACTATTTAATTTTAACTACTTTTATTACTTTAAGGTAAACATTTATATTAATAACTAATAATTAATAATATAAAATTAAATTTTGTAAAATATTCTAACATCCTTTTATTTAAATTTTCAACATATTTTATTTATTGATATATGTTATGTTTTGTTATTCGCAGTCGTAGTGCAATATTAAATTTGGACTAATAGTTAATTCTTCAATTTCATATAATATTATACAAAATATATTATCAATACTATATTTAAATAAATTTCCTATATAATTTGAAATTGTAGAATTTCATTTAAATTTATGATCACGGCTATTCTGAAGTTATAATTTAATATAAACTGAAATTTAAGGATACAAATTTCTTATATAATATACATGTTAATATCATCTTATTAAAATTACAAATAATTACGATTCTATTCTAAATTATATTAAAGTACTGTTCATGTCAAATATTTTTTAGAATTACATTAACCTTATTATTATAATTTGTTTTTTGTACCATAGAATTTTATAATTTCCTTTTACTGATATTAAAATTGATTTTTAATATAGTAATATTCAACTACAAAATAAATTACGTTGAAAACTTTAGGGTAGTGTGATTAATACATTTTAATCATAATACACCTTTTTTGCACAAATGTATAATTCATTACAACAATTTATTTGTTTCTTTAATTAATAACTGTTAGTTCCACGTGAAATTTTCTTTCATTCTTTGAAATTTAGTTATTTAAAAATTCTTTATATATAATTTATATAATTTATAATTAATTAATTGGACAAAATGATTCATAAGTGTCGATAAAATACCCTGATTTCCTGCTCGACAAGGTCTTTCCAATTGTTGTTAATAAAGTATAAAGAAGCTTAAATCTTAAAGCTTAATCATACCATCGGGAGTGCCTCTATGTTCAACGATGATCAGTCCAATAGTACCGAGAAGACCAGCGAGTACGACGAAGAAGATGATTCTTGCGCACCAATGACCACCTGTACCAGTATCCTTATGAATGTGAATTGTCAGGTTATCCGTGTGATCCAGTGAGGCACCTCGTGTCGTCGACGAGTGTTGGCGTCGCGTCGGCCTCTCCTCCTCGTCATCTTAAATTCACATTGTCAATCCTTTTGTTTATAATTTTTATCAGCGATCAGCAACAGTGCAATCGTGTTACTTCCCCATGGTAAACGACCGCTTCAACTGTTTTCTCTTTATGCTTTGGATGCTTCTTTCTTTCATCTGTATTAGGCAACATATTTTATATTTCCGCGACGTTCAATAATCTCGACCCCAAGTTTTTAATCTTGGACACATTTGATTAGATTTTTATCTGCTGAATACAGATTATTGAAAAATATATTATTTTATAAATTGGCATACATTTGCCCATATAATAAGTTACGCGCATTTGCTAATATAATACCTTGGACCCGCGTTCAATTTCTTTTTTTAATATAACATAAGTATAGGTATTAATTAAATTTTATATTTTGTCGAAGAATATAATTTAATATATAATATAATATAATATAATAGTTTCATTAATGTTATGACTAATTATTCAAAATTATTAAAAATGAATAAAATGGAAAAATGATTGAAAATAACATATATGTGTTTTATCTAATTTCATAAATATAGATTTTAATGAAAAGATAAAAAAGAGATAAAGGAAAACTGAATAATCACAATGTCTTTGTTTAAATTTGAAGGGAATTTAATTTTGTTTAAATTTTATCGTTTACAATTTGAATTAAATGTAAGTATTTTTTGAAGAAATATTACTTGAAATTTGTTATCATTAATAAATTTGATCTATTTTTGAAAAGGGCAAAAAATGCTGCAGCTTAAAACAACATAATATATGCATATTCTAACGTGAAATACATGTATAGTAACTGATTTCTGAATATTCTTTTATTGACAATACAGAAATAAAAATATTAAAAGTCGATGATGCTGAAAAAAGTTTATTGTATAATTTGGAAGGCTGGAAAATGGGAAAGCTAGAAATGAACAAGAACTATTTTCAGCAATTTTGTTATGTAACATTTTATAAAAATGAGAATACGCTTAAATAGCAAAAATCAATTTTCAACTATTAAAATTTTATTTTTTTTCTTGAAACTATTTTACAAATAATTTTAATTGCAATCCTAACTATTTTGATAACAATCTTATATACTCGACTATTTATTTGAAATTAAATTTGATAATCTTTAATATAAGCATAAAAGAACACGTCAGCAAACATCAATAAATTATAGCGTGGACATTTATTTAAGGTAATAATCGATAAGCGCATTTAACAATTATAATCAAATCGAATATAACAATGGCCTTTAGTATTGGGCATAAGGGAAATGCAAAGATATTTAAAACATGAATCGTTTATAAA
Organism: Ceratosolen corneri; assembly: GCA_030522565.1. NCBI lineage: Eukaryota > Metazoa > Arthropoda > Insecta > Hymenoptera > Agaonidae > Ceratosolen > Ceratosolen corneri. Next base: position 79,126 of record JAPYYT010000015.1, on the reverse strand, counting down.
AAGAAGGGAAGGAAAATCATCGGAATTCAAGTCAGAGCATTGGTTCTCGTTCCATGTATTGCCCATTATTGGAGTGTTTTTGGCAACTCACTCTACAGATAGTTTCAGATGATGCACACGGCGCACATAACTTTTGCAATTTTTAAAATAATGCCTATAAATTATTTAATAAAATTCGAAAAATTCATTTATTTATTGAGAATAAGCAAAGCAACAAATACTTTAATTTAATAATACACCTTAGGTCACACACTTGGAGTTTATTTATTCTTATCCATTAAATATTTCAATGCATTTGTTTTGCCCTTCGATGAGTCACCGTTCAGGTGATCAAGGTAATTAAGAGATGCTCTAGGTAATGGATTCAAAGCACTTCATTTGCTGATATTTCACTTAAAGCGTCGGAACATCGATTCGGTAATTTAATAGAATTATTACGATATATTGCGTAACGGTAATAAGTAAAGAGCATTTAAGATCCTTACTATTAAATTTATGCTCTTGCCTATACTGATCTTACTTGCAAAATGATCACAAATTGGTAGAACAATAAAATATCATCAATGACATTGTCATTTACAGAAAATAATGTTTTTTTGTACAATAAAATTTATTGATAAAGCAGTGATTATGTTGTTGAAATAGTGATATTCTTTAAATTAATCAAAACAAGGATGTTGGAATTTAAAAATGAAGCTGGGCTTGGAAAATTCAAAACCAGAAAGGTAATACATAATAACATCAGCCTGTAAAATTGAGTCAATTTATCAATTATAGTATACAGAAGTCATAAACGCATTAAGTAATCTGCGTCGTTGAAGGGCGACAGAAATAAGGAAAAAGAGTGAGGAGTACAAGCGAGCAAGGTGGTCTAAAAATAGGGTAAGTTTCGTCGGAACACTACTGACGAGTTCGCGGGAGTCCGGATTTCTGTTACGTTGTAGAAAATCACTCACCCCGCTTCCGTCTCTTGTCCTTGCAATTTCTCGGCTGCACGTCGCCGGACATCTCAACTTGGATTCCGTCGCCTTAGCACTTTAACTACGCGGAATATCTCGGATGCAAGCTCCTCGATAAACAGCAACACTGTCAGAGACGCGAACGTAATGAATTTCAATTTACAACCCGCCGGTGAGATCTACGATCCAAGTGCGCGCTATTCGTTCGATTCTTCAAGCGCAAATAAGCTTTAGCGCGGATTCTGAATGAACACGCCCTTGCGCCTGCGCGACCGCGATCCGAATTTGCATGATCACGTTTAAGAATCTTCTTTCGAAAAGTCCGACTTATTTGCACTCGATTTCGGCGATACCAGTCTTTCCAAATCTTCAAAGTCTCACCTTCCCGCTACCTTGGCCTCAAAAGAGTATCTCAGTTTAAAAGACAATAATTACAGTCAAGTTTCTAAAGCGATGAATAGAGTTTGCATTTTGACAGCTTTTCAAATTTTCCACTTGATTTAAGTTTAATTATTTTACCGATAGACAACTTATTCGTACTCATTGCCTATCACATCGCAAAATATATCAAAATTGATTCTCGACTATTATCGAATATTTTTAAATTAATTTATTTTGAACTTATAAACAATACTACGAATTCTCGATATATTATTAAATCATTTACAATTTGAATAAGATTTATATACACATCACTTCCTGTAAATATTAAAATAAATCACTAAATAAATAAAGAACATATAAAATTAAATTCAATAAAAATTCAATTTATTAGATTTAATATTACGTTATTCAATTCACAAATTAGGATATCAAACAGTTATAAATAATTAAAAGGTATAATTCACTTCATAAACAACGATTCATAATTAGTGATTAGAATTATTTATCATAAGTTGGTGAGATATTTTAAATAAGAAATATTAGAAAACTTATTATTGTTGTACATTTTCAAAATTCAATATAATGTAATAGTGCACATTTAAATCTATATGTTAAATTGAATAAAAATTTTAACTAATTTCAAATTACTGCAATAAATCATAATTTAATAAAATAAAATGTAGATTAATGAAAATAAAGAATAAAAAATAAAATTAAGTTGTAATTAATTATTGCCGAGACTAATATTAGAAATATAAACATTAAAATATCTATTGGAATGCATGTAAATAATTCCTTACATTCATTATGTCCTTACGTTCAAACTTGATTTATGTTATGTTGAATTCACGTATTTATTTAATGACAAGTAAATAGTTCAGATATTTATTTATTAAATAAAATATAAATTCGTGCGTGCATGCATACACATGCATAGTAAAAAAAAAATTATCACAAAAATTTATTTCACTCTTTCACTTCAAGTGTTATTAATTGTTAAGAATTATAAAACTTACATTTCAAAATATTATTAGAAAATTCTTGGTATAAATTTAAATATTGCATTCTTAAAAAAGTAGATAAGTAATAAATGGAAATGTTGCTTTGGCTCCAATTATCTATCGATGAATTCGCATTGTTCAATATGAAATACCAATGATACGCGAAGGTATGATTATTAATTTGTATAGTAAAAATTATTATTACTTTTACATAGATTATTTTTACAGCATTTACGAACGGAATACTACTTTAGATTTAGAACATGAGAAAATAAGGTTTATAATCTTCTTGCACAAAAAATAGTTTATAAATTTCCTCTTATTTATATAAGTTATCATCGTGATGATTAATATTTAAAAGTAATTATTAAATATTTATATCTTTTATAAGCTCTATAAATTAAAAATAGTTATATTTTAATGAATTATATTCATAATACTTTGTATAAACTATATAATTCAATTTTTGTTATTTAAATTTTTTTATTAATAATTAAAAGAGATATATGTTAATTCTGAGTTTGCATATATTTTATTTTTTTATTTTGTATATAAAAATTATTGAAATATATTCATTTTTAAAAGACCTATTTAAATATTGTTCTGTTATCTTTTATAATTTTAATATTATTTGATTAAATTTTCATTGTTTTAAACAATCGAACTATATTTTCGTAATTCTTATGTTTTATCCAAAGTTATTATTGAAAAATATTTGTAATATCTATGATATTAAATGTAAAAATTTTATTTAAAATTATTAATTAATTCATTTAATTTTTATAAAATACAATACAAAAATATACATAATTTATCGTGGTACTTAAGCATGAGTAAATAAGGTACGAAAATGAACAGTAATTAAGAAAATTATTTGAGAAATCTAAAAAAAACATTAAATATAAAAGGTCTAAAATGGATGTTTAGATTTCTTATATCTCAATAAGTTTTGGTATGATTTACTGAAAATTCCATCAAATTATTTAATCACAAGTTTTTATTTTACATAAAAAAGCTATAGATGTTTAGAATTTAAAATGGTGGGTATCCGAAAAATTTTACTGCTAATTGCATCGCTTATTTTCATTTGATCAACTATATATGTACACGAATGAAACGAACTTCCGAAATTATACGGATAATGTGGCCTTTGATGTTTATTTTTCAGCTTTCAGCATACTATTTCATATAATACGTATTACTATTGATATTTCCTGCTTTAATAATAAATAGACAACAATTAAACAACTTCTAAAGTTTTTTCTAAAGTCTAACTTCTAAAAGTTTTCTCTAGTAAGTTCATAAATATTCATGCCATATCTTGGAATAATTGCCAATAAACATTTTAAACGTAAAATTGAGAGAAGAGTCTTTATGTTCTGCAATGATTAAAATTTTTTATTTTTTCTTATGCGTAGAAAATAGGAAAGTATCAGAAGAAAGGCAAAAATATTTTATTATTAAAAAAAATTAATGTTATTAATTTTATTAATAAAAATGTCAACTCCGTTATGTTGTAAAAACCCCTGTTACTATTTAATAAATTATTAGTTGAGAGAACAATATAGCTGATACTATTTTCTCAATCGATGCTATGCATCACTAGTCATAAAATTCAAACCGTATAAAATTAATAAGACAACAAAATGCTACTGATATCAATGTATAAACAAATCTTCAGTTTCATTACTTTCATTTTTACAAAAAATATCAATCATTCTCACTATTAACATGAAACTATTCATTCATATTTCTTATTCTTTGCATGCCATTTTATTACATGCCGTCTCTGTTTTTTTTTTTGCTTTGTTTTAGTAATTCTCATTTTAATCTCTACTTCTTTTCCATGTGTATTCTTTGTGTGATATACTATTTAAGTTTATACTTTTGTTTATTTATTCAATCTCGCTTCCATTCTCTTATGCAATACATAAATTTTTATATTATTTTTTTATCATAATGGATAGGATAGTTAATAAGATGTATATAATTTTATTTTATTAAAATTTAATGTCAATACTTATCATAAAAGATACTTCTTTTATTACTTATAAAAAATTAATTTTCTTATTTTTCTCATTTTCATTTAATTATTGTTTTCTATTCCATACGTGCAGATGGACAAGTAATATTTAAATATTAGAATATTAAATATTAGGTCACATTTAAATATATCATTTTATTCTTAATATCAATTGATCATATCCTGATTATAGCTCATTATATCATTATTTCATAATTATTATTAATTTCAGATTGCGCAATACTATGCCTATGAAAAGAAAGTCACCTGGTATAGAAGCATTATAGTATACATACACACACATATATATATATATATATATATATATATATATATATATTATTCTGTCATATAAACATGACTTTTTAAAACACCATTAATTATTTTTACTAGCAAGAGTAAATTATTTTTATCATTTAATACATTTTACGTGGAATGTGAGATATTCCGTTATTAATTGTCTGAGCAGAGAATATTGAAGATGTATGAAATAATTATAAAAAATATTACAAATAGATTGGGGTTATTGATGTAGGGATTGAATTTCCCTCGTCCGCAACTTTTCAACTCGTGCACACACAAGTAAATGCATATATTATGCATTATTCAAGTAAAATAATCCAAAGATGGTAGTAGGAAAGTTATTTTATTTTTTTCTAACCTTCAGCCATCTTTCTATTCTATAGTAACTATAGATCGTGTGCATCGTTTAATAAATCTACTAAATTCAAGACATTTGATGATAGTGTTTTCAATATTCTATGCTTTATTATTAGTGCAACTTGTGTTGTATAATGGTTTTTGTGTATAAAATATGTTAAATAGTTAACAATAATATTATCATATTAACAACCAAGAACATTATTTTGTTTACAAATTAACTGAAATGATAAGTAAATATTTTATGTAATATGCACAGAAAAAAAATAAAAGACAATAAAATATATTATCTATTTCTAATCAGGATAAAGAAATCAACAAATTATCATTAATCGCAAAAATATTTAGTATGAATAATAAAATAAAATATTTTAAAATAATTTTAAATTTATTATAATGATTGATGCAAATAGTTCAGTAATTATATCCAGTAATTCATACACAATTGACAAAGAAGACTGTTCTAATAACAAATATAATAAATCATCATCAAGTAAAGTATTAAAAGATCCACTTTTTAAATTGAATATGGAATCTTTAGATTTCCACAAAAATTTAGATAGATGGATTGATTCTACAGAAAATAATTCACTTATTTCAACTAATATATTTACAGTAAGTTTAAGAAAGACATTATAATATTTTATTAATTCATAATGAAAATACATTTTAAAGTAATAATTTTATAATAATTTCAGGTATCTAAAGACAAATTAGAATTAGATAGAATCAAGTTAAAAGATACACAAATAAAGATATTGGAAAAATTTTATGTAATAATTAGCAATATTCCTATTTCTATTTTATCAAAATTTCTGCAATTTGACATAGACTCGTATAAAAAATTAAACATTTTATATCAAAAGATAGTGTCAAAAATATATCATATTGAAAGAAAATTACTTACATTTAATTGCGAAAAAGAACTGGATAAATCTTTTAGTAATTTAGATAAAGTTATTCATTTTTCAGAAAATCGGAGTGATTTTTTATCCGAACCATTAGATGCTGAAATTAAACATAATAGTTACACAAACTATATTGAAAAAGACAAACAAATAGAAACGAACATTAATAAAGGTGTATCTAATAATAATGACAATGTTAATAAACAAAATTTAGTTTTAAATCATTCTAGTGATTATAATGTGAAAAAGTGTTCAGGGACCATAATATCAGATAATTTCAATTTAAAAACACAAATAGCGAAACTACAGGAAAAAACGACAATGGGTCAAGTTAAAAAACCAAGTCTATTTCAATTAAAATTACCAGTTAAAGCAACAGTATCTCCACAAATGTTTAAAAAGTTAAATGAAATGGCAGGAAAGAGTCACCAATCCAAATTTCATACAAATTCTATGAATATAGAAAAAGATTCATTAAACCATCACTCCATTCCTGATTTTTTGAATGCTACTAGTACTGATAAAATCAATTCTAAAATATTAACTCAAGATGATGTTTCAAATAAAAATAAATCATGTATAAATAAAAAAAATAGTTTACATGATAAAATAATGTATAATGGTAGAATTACTACTAAAGTGGAGCATCCATTAAATAATTGTCAGGATAATTTTGGTTTGATATATTTTATATTTTTATCAAGACAACATTTTTATTTTATTTGCTTATTTTCAATAAAAATTTTGTTTGCAGAAAAAAATGTAGATAATTTTAATGTATCATATAATTATTCTCAAGATTTAGAATTGTCTAATTGTCCAGAATTTGATAGAAAGAAAGAAAATATGGTAAAAATTTCACCTATTCATAGTATGTCACCAAATTCGTCTCAAAATGATAACATTATCAATAAAAAACAAAGTCCACAAAATAATTCAAAATTTAACAAAAATTTATCAGATTCAAGATGTACAGAAACTCATAATAATCACAATAGTGACAATATTAAATATCCTCATTCTCAAGAAATAATGAATGTAAATATTTGTGTGTATTTGTGCGTATAATTTTTTTTTATAATAAAACTTAATCTTAATTTCTATTTATTTTAGTTGTTTAGACAAAAATTTAGACTGTCCAACTTTCGGCCAAATCAATTACAAGCAATAAATGCAACTATGCTTGGATTTGATTGTTTTATTTTGATGCCAACTGGTGGTGGCAAATCTTTATGTTATCAATTACCAGCTCTGCTTAGTTCTGGGATAACAATAGTGGTTTCACCGTTGAAAAGTTTGATTTTGGATCAAACACAAAAATTAGCATCATTAGATGTAAGTAATTTTGAAAAAAATTTAATTTCTTAACAAACTTTTACTGTAATATATTAAAATCATGTAGATTCCAGCTGCCCATCTATCTGGTACTTTAACTAATGAACAATCTGATGCAATATATAGAGAATTATCCAAAGAATGTCCAATTTTAAAGTTTTTATATGTAACACCAGAAAAACTTTCCATTTCTCAAAAGTTATGTAATACTCTTAAAATTCTCTACGAAAGAAGACAATTAGCTAGATTTGTTATTGATGAAGCTCATTGTGTTAGTCAATGGGGTCATGACTTTCGACAAGATTACAAAAAATTAGGACTATTAAGAGAAAATTATTCTGAAGTCCCTATAATGGCATTAACAGCTACAGCTACATCAAGAGTTAGAACAGATATTCTATATCAATTGAATTTAACCTCTCCCAAATGGTTTGTACAAAACAATTTTGCTTTTATCATAAATCATAAATATAACAAATTTTTATAAATAATTTAAATAAATCAAAATAAGGTAATATCAACACTAATTTCAGAAAACTTATAATGTATACTAGATCTACCGTAATAATGAATCATAACTATTTTATAAAAGAATAATTGCATTTATATATATAATAAATATATGAATATATTATTAGATTAAAATATACATATTAGTAATATAACAATTATATTAAACAATTTCATTTTTTAAGTATTTTTTTTAAATTGACAACTAAATTTATTTATTAATTTTAAGATTTAATAATTTTTAGTTACTTTATTAAGTTTAAATTTAAGTTGAAATTATTTTTCAGGTTTATTTCAAGTTTTAATAGGCCAAATTTACGTTACAGTATTATAAATAAAAGTCATAAAAATTCATCTGATGAAGTAATTGGACTAATAAAAATTAAGTTTAAAAATGATTGTGGTATTATTTATTGTTTATCTCGTAAAGATTGTGATGATTATGCACAACAAATGAAAATGAATGGAATTAAAGCACGGAGTTATCATGCTGGGCTTACAGACAAACAACGAACTGATATTCAAAATCAGTGGATATCTGAACAGGTAAAAGTAGTACACTTATTAGATAATTATAATGAATTAATATACATCAAATATTGTACAGATTAAAGTTGTGTGTGCCACTATTGCTTTTGGAATGGGTATAGATAAACCTAATGTCAGATTTGTTATTCATGCTATACTTCCAAAATCTATTGAAGGTTATTATCAGGAAAGTGGTCGAGCTGGACGTGATTCTAAAACTGCTGAATGTATTTTATTTTATAATTACAAGGATATGTATAGACACAAGAGAATGATAGAAATAGATGCAGCATCTAATAAAAATATTCAAAAAATACATGTTGATAACTTAATGCAAATGGTGTCTTTCTGTGAAAATACAAGTGATTGTCGAAGAGTATTGCAACTAAATTATTTTGGTGAAGTATTTAATCGTAATCTTTGTATTTCTAATAAAGATTCAGCATGTGATAACTGTAGAAATCAGGTATATTTATTTTGAAAGACAATAAGCATGTGTTTAATAATTATAATTTTCTTTTGGCTACTGTTTTATTTATTTTTAGGGAAAATTTAATAACTTGGATATTACCGAAGATGCTAAAGCACTTGTAACTATTGTTCAAGATTTTACTAAAAGCAACAAAATAACAGTTTTACAAATAGTTGAAATTTATAAGGGTAGCGGCATTGCTAAAATAAAAGATTCAGGTATTAAATAAAGTAAATGGATTAAAATTTAAAGTAAGAGTTTTAATTAAAATAATATATTTCTGATATTGATAAGGTTATGACAAACATCAATTTTATGGTAAGGGAAAATCATTGACAAAATATGATATCGAAAGATTATTGCATAAATTAATAATTGAAAATTACCTCGAAGAAACCATGTATATAAATAATGAAATTACTTATACTTATCTTAAACTTGGATCAAATGCCAAAAAACTAATGACTTCTAGTACAATCAAGGTATTGTATGTAGAATTTATATTCCAAAAGAATATTGCGTTATAGTTCAATTATTTAAAAAATAATCAATATTTATTATAAAGTTATATAATATATTGACCGTACATTTCTAATTAAATAAAAACATACTTCAAATTATCTTTTCAAATAAAATTGCCTTATGAAATACTTTATTCAAATAATAAAAATAACTTTAAATAATTAGTTCATTACTTTTATAAGCCCTTTATCTTAAATCGTTAAATTATTATTTTTATTTTGTACAATTAAAAATACTTATTTAATTAGAAAATGTATTAATATTCAGTTGGTATGGTATATTGAATAGTAACAATAATCAGTATACAATAAACACATTTTTTAGCTATATTTGCAAATAAGGAAAACAATAGATAATTCATTTGCCACAGCTACTGTTTCTACTATTTCACCTACTGATGATAAAGCTTTGATAGAAATACAAGAACGTTGTTATACAGAATTAGTTCAAATTATTAGAGGAATAGCTGATAAATTAAATATATCTACAAATTCTGTAATGGATATGGTTGCACTTCAAATCATGAGTGAACAATTACCTGAAAGTGAAGAGGCAATGTTGAAAATACCTCATATCACTAAAACTAATTATGATAAATATGGAAAACCATTGCTAGATATTACTCAAAAATATGCTTCAGAGAAAACTGGTTAGTAATACATATGCAAACATATATAAATATATTGTGACTTGTTTTAATATTGTTAATAATTAAAAAATTATTTCATTTCACTCAGAACTTTTGAAAAAATGTAAATCAAGTAAAACGCCTTATTTAAAGATAAAGTCAAAGGATAATCATTGTATAAAATATACAAATTCAGCAAGAGGTATGAAAAGAAAAAGAGGTAAAGGAAAATATAGTGCTAAAACAAAAAAATATAAGCACTGAATGTAGTAGAGACTGATCCAAGTTTATTCAATTTTGTTATTATATAGTTAAAATATTGGTTATATTATTTTAAAGTATTTATTTAAATTGTAAAATACATAAATATATATATGTATATATAATATTAAAAGAATTATCAATAACATTACTAAATAAGTAATGTTTATTTAATCATGCATTATAAATAACGAAGGAGCATTGTCAAGCAAAAATAAAAATTCTGGACTCCTTGAATTCTCTCAAAAGAAATAGTATCTTCATTTTGTACATTACATTTTTTAATATAGTATCAATATATTAAAATATGTTTTCAATTAATTTAAAAATATTTATAAGCTTATAATTAAATTAATGTGTGTTAATTTATTTAATTTTTATTAATTAGTATTTAAAGATCTCTTATTAATTTAATTAATAGTAAATTACTTGTGTAGAATTTATTACAAATAAATGTATGAATATGAAATTTGTCATCGCAAATATTTTATTATAATTTCTAAATATAATGCTTTTTAAATTATTTTGTTTCTGTCTATAATATTAATTTATATTTTTAAGTATGATTATGATTGTAATGTTATGAATAAAAGAAATTTACAGTAGTATTATGAATTTAAAGATATCATTTGAAAACTATTTTCTTAAATGAAAATCTAATTTTGCTTACTAAATGAATTTGCCACTAGACAATGTAAATTGTTATATATTTTTAACATGTTATAATATCATATATAACATTGAAGTTTTTATAATGCTACCAAAGTAATTATTTCAGTGATTATATTGTAATCAGTAATATTATGGCACAGGTCTTTCATCAATTTTGACTAGATAGATAATTATTAAAGAACAATTCATATTTGGACAAAAATATATAAAAAATTATTTTATTTGAAAAAATTTAAACTTTAAAATCATGTTGACATTTTATTTCCATGAAAACTACTTAGAACGTATAAAAAAATATCTTATTGTACAAATTTTTAATTAAAAATGTTCATGCGCTATGTAAACTTTAATTTTCAAATTCTTTTAATCAATAGTTAAAATAAACCAACAAATAGTTTGTGAAACTGTATGAAAAATAACTAATAATCAGAAAGGAAATAATTAAAAAAATAAAAGTACATTTTGCTTTACTATGATTTACTATGATGCAATTGAAATTTTAAATTTATTATTACGAATATATATATGTTTCATTTCTTTATGTTGAATTTTATTATTAAATTTAAGTTATTGATAAACGTGAATCGCTCAATATTTAGATATTAATACTGTATCATGATGGTCTTTTATAACGTATTGTATTGTTCTGTATTTATTGCAAACAAGTAAAAGATATAATATTGAATTATATTATTTGTTTATTGATATAGTATCTGTAACGGTCGATTAAAAGTCGCTATTCAACAGAATTACGTTAATTTTTAAGCGTTTGTTAATAAATTGTTTATAATAAGACTAGTACAAATAAATGATTTTTTAATATCTAAGTTTCTATGTAAACTGGGAAAATGGCCTTATAATTACAAATCAACAACATTTATATTAACAAAATTGATTTAATTAAATAATGAATTTAATATGATTTGGGATAAAACACTCAATAAAATAAACACATTTTTCTTATGATATTAATTTTGAAATGATTATTGAAGTTATAATAGCAATTATCCTATCAGATCGTCGATAATCGATCGGTATAATCTTCTATTTCTTGCATTCTTTTTGGAGCATATTAGCATATTTTAAATTATGATAGAAGTGGTCTTCCTTAGATTATTTCCATGTATTCATAGTATTAGAAGTATAGAATCGTTGAATTCATCTTTATAATGTCATCGATTTTTTATTCTGATATAATGCATGAATAAATCAAAATAATTGTACTCGATATTAAAAATTATTGAAGCATTCTATTCTATCGAATTCATTAATTTAAAGAAAGTTATGATACACTTATAACATATGAATGACTTGTTTTAATGTTATAATTATTATTAAAATATATGTATAATACGTTTATTATCAATTTTACAAATCCTTTAATTTTTAGGAAAACAAGTTTACGTTAATTAATACCGATTTTAAATAACACACCGACAAATTACGTATAATTTTGTCAAACACTCCTTATGTTTAAGTTTATGATTTTTATATATTTGTTTTTATATTTTCTATTTAAATAATAAGTCATTAACAGTTTTATTTGTATTTAAATCGTTTCTATATTATAATAATTCAATAAAATTACAAATAATTAATTTTTCGGCAAATGACAGATTGTTGTTACATTCTTATTTCTTAAAGTAACCTGTCATTTTAAATATGACAAATTACATATTTAGCCTGACATTGTAAGCCAATCAGCGTAGATCTCAACTGCGCATGTGTCAAATAGTCATATTATCTACGTACCTTGATTTTAGGTTGCCGACTGTTCCGTGTAGTTTAATAAAACCGGCTGGTTATATCCTAGGAGCGATTATTTTTGATTTTCTTGAAAATTCAATAATTGATTTCATAGTTTAAACATGTTTGCATATGCATTTAATATTTATGCGTTTGATTTTATTTTACATAGGCAAATTTTAAATTGGTATTATTCGAGTATTAGCTAATTTATCTCAGATTTTATTATTGTATAACTTTGTATGGTATATTTTTAATGTATTTCTAATGTACTTTCCTATTTTTTACATTTTACTGTAGTAGTGAAAGATATTAAATTTTTTGTTATTTAATATATTTCAATTATTCATTCACCTACATTAAGATAGTATATTTATAATAATACTAAGCTACAAATATTTTATATTTACAATCCTGTAATTAACAAATCATGTTATTGATTATTCATATTGTTTCTGGTGTTTATTTCATTAATCTTGTAATGTTTAGAATTAGAAGGATTATTAGTATGAATAATTTAAAGTAAGTAAATATTAATATTTTTATCAATTAATTTATTAATAACTTACCATTATCGGATTTTCAATTATTTTGTATTGTTAAAATTAAATTTTGATATACATAATGGTATTGTATAATAATAAATTAATATTGCATCAATATATTTGCCTTCTTTTATAACTAAAATTAAATTGTTTTATGTTTTACAGGTAATACATGAATACAAATCAAAAATGGAAAATTCATCTGTATCTAATTCAAGTAATTTAGAAACATGGCTAGAGTACAACTTTCCAATTTTAATCAATAAAATCCAGCCTGATGTCCAGAATGATGATATGGAAGCTACTGAAGAAAATTTTAAAATGCTTTCACTAGGCTTTTGCCTCCAAAGTCTTGTAATACCAAAAATTGAGGAATATATGAGAATTATTATTGCACCAAAATTTTGGTCAAAATTTGTTAATGTTAGTGATATTGATGAAAAACAAGGCTTTCAAAATTTTACAAGCTCTGTAAATGAATTATATACTGATTCCAGTAAATTATTACCAATGCTAAAAAAATTAGAATTAGCTGGATCTTGCAAAAATGAATACTGTATGTTCAATCAAGTTAATATATTAGATTATTTTAAACTTATAATAAGAGGCACATTATTAAGTCAAATTCCACTGTATCATACAACTATTATTGAACATTTTTATAAAACTGCATTTAATGTATTCTGTAATATTGAAGCATCATCAACAGCAGAGGACTTGCATAACAGTTCAACAATACTATGCGAAGGATGTAAACAAGAACAGAGCAATTGTCAATGTCAAATAATTGTTGATGTATTTCATGAAACTAATAAAAAACTCATAGAATTGGGTTTATTAGAAAGACTTGTGGGTAGTATATTAACTTCGTTGATACATATTCGTATTGAAAGTCATGTACGACGAGTATGTAACCACACATTCGATTCATCTCAGTTGGAACCTTTAGAATGCTGGCTGGAAACTGTAGTAATGAACTGGCTAATCCGTATATATTCAGGTGGATCATCAAGATCAATGTCTCTTGATTACAAAGTGAGAAATGCTATAAACACCTTCAAGCAAAAACTTAGTTACTTTTTATATGAGACTTATACTAGAGTGAGAATTGATCAACTTTTTAATATAGTTATTGAATATCCTGATTCTCGATCCGCAGTAGATGATCTTCGTATTTGTTTAGAAAGAACGGATCTTCGAAAGTATTTGATTAGATCACTACAAGAAGCTTTGAAAACAAGATTGTTGCATCCAGGTGTAAGTACTCCGGATATATTAACAGCATATATTGCAGCTATAAAAGCCCTAAGGCAATTAGATCCTACTGGTATGCTTTTGGAAACAATAACAGAACCAATTAAAGTTTATTTAAGGAGGCGAGAAGACACAGTGAGATGCGTAGTTAGTGGTTTGCTGGACGAATCAAGCACCAGTGATCTAGCTGATGAATTAGCCAGAGGAGGTGAATCAATACAGTTAGATGTAGATGGTGGAGCATCGCCACAAGAAGATAAGGAAGATTGGGAAAATTGGCAGCCTGATCCTGTAGATGCAGATCCAACGGAATTCATGTCTACTACTCGAGGCCGTCGTAGAGTTTCAGATATCATATCTATGCTTGTTAATGTATATGGTAGCCAAGATTTATTCGTCAATGAATATCGAACGTTATTAGCTGATCGCCTTCTGTCACAGCTCAATTATCAAACGGACCGAGAAATTCGTCACTTGGAGCTTTTGAAACGACGCTTTGGAGAACATCAGCTACATCACTGTGAAGTTATGATCAAAGACATTTATGATTCTAAGAGGATTGACGGAAATGTCCAACTCGATAAAAAATATAATTCGGAAATAGCAAACTTTTCGACCTCAGCCCTAATCTTGTCTGCACAGTTTTGGCCACCGTTTAAAGAGGAATGGAAACTTGAATTACCTATTTACGTGCAGGAACAGCTCTACAGATATGTTAAGGCTTTCGAAACTTTAAAAGGCAATCGAACATTGTGTTGGAAACCACACTTAGGAAACGTGAACCTTGATATTGAAACAAGAGATAGGAAATTGAACCTAAACATTTCCCCCATTCATGCAACCTTAATTTTACATTTTCAAGACAAAAATGAGTGGAATTTGGATGAGTTATCGGAGTTAATGCATGTGCCGACAACGGTGTTGAGGAGGAAGATCAGTTACTGGGTGTCGCAAGCATTGCTAGTTGAAACTGCTCGTGATACTTTTAGTCTTCAAGAGGAGGTAGCAACCAACAACTCGAGAAATATCCAAACAACAATTGTGGCGGACATGATCGATGATGAAGAAGTCGAAAGTGCAATGGCTTCAGCGAGTGATCAACGCGAAGAAGAACTTCAAGTCTTTTGGTCATATATCGTCGGCATGCTAACGAACCTGGACTCTATGCCTCTTGATCGAATACATCAAATGTTGAAAATGTTTGCTTCCCAGGGTTCTGGCGCAGTCGAGTGTGGTTTACCCGAACTTAGACTTTTTTTAGATAATAAAGTACGACAACATCAGTTGCTTTTCTCCAGTGGTTTGTACAAACTTCCTAAGCCTTGAATGGAGTTTTAGTTAACTTTACCTTTCATTTCTACTTTTTTTTAAATACATATTCTTGTAAAATATAAATTTCGCGTATAAGCATAAAAATTAGATTAATTTATTGTTTAAATCCATTTCTTGGTATCTTTGATAGTAATTTTTACCACTTAGAATACCAATAATACTTCCTGA
Organism: Ceratosolen corneri; assembly: GCA_030522565.1. Classification (NCBI taxonomy): domain Eukaryota; kingdom Metazoa; phylum Arthropoda; class Insecta; order Hymenoptera; family Agaonidae; genus Ceratosolen; species Ceratosolen corneri. Next base: position 63,218 of record JAPYYT010000015.1, on the reverse strand, counting down.
TTACTTTTTGATAATTTAAATGGTTTTCTAATACAATCAATTCAAATGCTATCTTTGTTAATTTTAATCAAAATGTAATTTTCAAAATAAATTTAAATTAATGTATATTTGAAGAGTATAAAGATATGATCCCTATATTTTTCTACTGAAATAGTGCTATGTTATAAAATTTGTTGAATCATAGAAAAATATACAACAGTATTTAACTACTTCATATAATTGAAAAATAAGTTCTAGACAATTTTTATCTTTAAAAAATTTTTAAAAAATCATTTACGTCGACTTTTCTCCATTAGCTTTAAATAGTTCTTCTAGGACATAACTTTTATAAGTAACATTTATTTTCAAATAATTTAAAATTTTCATATACAATACCACAATTTTTTTCCCACTTTGAACCAAGTATCAATTTCTAGACAATCTAAATAATTCAATGTTGGATCAATATAATTTGATAAGGAAACGATATTTCTTATATATTTAATTAATTTTTCTCTAATAAAATTATGATTTATTTGAAGTAACTAATTATTTATTAAAATTTCTTAAAATCATTTGTGTGCAAAAATTTTTATTAAAGGTTTTCTAAATTAAGACAGATGTAATTAAAAAATTAAAATCGATATGATGTTTTACATACAAATATTTTAAACATATCTTAAAAGTACTAAAATTAAATTTTTTAATCTATCGGCATAGTGATATTTTCTAAGTTATGTAAATAAAATATTTTAATAAAAGGGAAGTGAAATAAGATAAATAATATTAACACGAGATCTGTCTCTATCACATGCATTGGAACAGTCATTGGGATACAGTTTGAAGAGTGTAAACGGCAGCCGTTTATCAACTTATTAAATAATGTATTTGATAATTATAGAAGCTAAAATTTATGATTTAAATTTCCGTATCAAGAATTTTTTGAAAGAAAAAATTTATTCTTTGTTATATTTTATTTATGAAAAAAAAATTTGATCTTAAATTACCACTCAACTGATTACAAAGTAAATATTTTTGAATATGTATTTTAGAAGATTTAATTTATCGGGATGAAAAATGATTTTGTTACCGACAGTCATTTAAACGATTTTTTATGAGAGAATGTTGCATGCAGTTTTTTTATTCAAACTCCTAATAAATATTTTATGATATTGTAATCAAGACACTACTGCCTTATTATCCTACGCGTGTTTGATACAGCCTCTAAACGTGCACAATATCATCGAGTAAATCTGATATTTTCTTTCTTTTAATTATTATATTAATTAGCTTTTAAATTATTAAATTTGCATTCATTTAAGTAACATATCAATGTTAATTTAAAGTTAGATATTAGTTGCTGCAATTATCTTACATAAACTTGTTATGAGCTGAAAATTATTAAAAATGATAAAATTGGTCTTTGTTTTTATTTGAAACGTTCTCATTAATTGCATCGTCATAATTATGCAATTGTTCATCATAACTTATTTATTTGAATACATTTTAATTTAGTTTTAATGTAAATGAATGTGTTATTAAGGTTTATATTACATACGAGCCTTTATCTTGGGACTGAGAAAAACCTATTTTGATTGTTTAAATAGCAAACCATTTTTTATCTTAAAATGGTATAAATAAAAATATTTGTTATATTATAATTGGTTATATTATAATAAACAGTAGGATGCAAATGAGATGAAAAAAATCGAATTAGTAAGCGAAAATATGCGAGTGCATCGAAAGAGATTGATGATCAATTTTAATATTTACTGTAAATGTCTTCTACAGTGTAATGCAATGGAAACTGTGAACGTTGTATTCTAGTTGCAGATGAAAATTGGTATTGTACAAATACTATATTAAATGTAAATATTGCAGTTGCTTATCTTTATAAATAAAGAAACCCTGTGATATTCATGATATGAATTTGTAAAATCTATAAATAAATAAATTATAAATGCAATTGGGTACAACTATTAAAGTAACTTCAAATTCAAGTGTTGCAATGAAAGGAAAAGAAGAAAGACGATTATGCAATTAATAACTAATAATTATCTATTATTGATAATTGTGTAAATATTTATTCCCCTTTAAAAATTAATTTATTACTATATTTTTTATCTTTAATTTAATAAAATATTAGAATATAAATTTTATTTAAAAACAATGGATACTGAAACAATAAATCGATGATTGTTGGGAACTGCTGGAATTCTTCTTCATGAACTTTAGTAACACCCAACAGAATTACAGCATCTACGATTTCTAATTCACAGCTTTATTAAATGTAATTATGTGCTTCAATATGTGATTGAAGAATAACCCCTAGTGCTATGTATCGATCATAGGCTGATCATTATAATCACCCAGAAAACAAAATGTCATTACAATAAAAACTTCAGTTAAGCTGTATTAATAAATTTGTTCACAGGCATCTAATAGTAATTGTGCATAAAATACTATAGATAATGTTTTGTCACATATTTATGTCACTATGTAATTCTCTGAAGTTATAGTGAGACAAAAATCAAGTCAATCACCTAACAAAAAACTAAGAATTCAATATTACATTCATATAAGCCTAATCATTCACATCACAATCTAAGCATTGGTAATTTTAGGATTAGATGTACAAAACTGTTGATTGTAATTATTTTCATTTTGAGCCTTAAACCAGTTTATATAATAGTTGATGAAAATATCAGTATCTATAATAAAATAGTTTAGAATTTCAATCAATCATCCCTTGAATCACAGCTATCTCTAGTTTACTTCCAAACAAATGTAACTCATTTTGGCCTTGGTGCTTACCAAAAGTACCAACAACAGTTTTCAAAAAAATCCATTTTTATTTGATCCCAAACATAATAATTTACAAATAATTTTACTAAAAATTTATTGAAAATTCTATCATCAATTGGTTAAAAATAATTGTAATAAAGTTTGTAATTATATATATGTGTGTGTGTTTGTTACTAAATTGTTATTACCATTGAATTGTAAATACTTTTGTATTTTTTCTTCACGAATAAAAGTTAAACAATTCTTATATAAAAGAAATAACATTATCATTATGAACTCAACACCTGGCCATTAATATTAAAGTAGTGTATAATGATCTTTGTTATGTGTTTATTTCCTGTTCTAGTTAATCGGTATAACTTTTAGACTCTCTTGTATGCATAAACATTCAATAAATAAAAAACCTGCATCATGAATTATACAATACTCATAATAATGCTATTACTTTTAATTACCATTAACAAGGAATTTAATATGTACTAAAATAATAATTAAAATATTTTATACTATCAAAATATTATTTTTTTAACAGTTTTGAAAAAATAATTAATACAACAAAATATTATTACATTAAGTCATCGTTAGATAATAAAAATTTTTTGTGAATATACATAGTTTTACTTCTGAATTTTATAAAGTTTACAACAATTTTATAAGTCATAATTAAAAACTTACTTATATTCAAATAATAATTTTTACATGCACTTAATGCAAAATTATAAATTAAATTTCGGATGGTTTAATTCGAAGTATTACTGGTACACTAGTGCAAGGTAAAATAGCAAGTTCTGTAACAACTGCTGTTACTAAATTTGCAGGTGTTACATCATACGTAATATTAAGTAGATTAAGTGTTTTTCTAGTTGTCCAATTTGATAAACAAGACTTGATAGAGCTACCAAATGTATTTATAAGTTGATTAGGATCACCTAAAATTTATAATTACATTGGAAAAAAAATTGTAAAATTATAAATTAGTTTGTATATTTGCATACATATACATACCTAGTTCATTGTATACAATGGAATCTGTTTGTACACGTTCGCAAGACTTATGAGTTTCACAGGCCACAAGAACCGGTACATTAAATGCATTTGCTATCAAAGCAACTTGCGCAGTTCCAGCTCTCGACATAACAGCACCATTTGCTAAAATTGCATGTGCACCAAGAAAAACTTTGCTAACCTAAAACATTTATATTTTGTAAAAAATGATAAATATTTATAAACATTCACATAAACGTAATTTGTTAAGTTTTACCTGTGGCATAATGTAACTTAGAGCATTAATTAATACATATGAACAATCAATGTTAAGTTTAACTAATCGTCTTAATAGCTCTTTACCTTCTAACCAAGGTCTGCCATCAACAACAATCACTTTAAATGAGTTTCCGTCGTTTATAGCATCTTTGAATATTTTATAAATTAAAGAAGAACTAACACATAAAAAATAAATTAATTATTAATTTTTATATACTATTTAATGGGTACTTACAATCCATAAGTTAATATAATATTTCCAGGTAATATCTTTTCTTGAATTGCATTTGATATTGCCTTAGCAGCAAGCAATATTTGTTCCTTGATATATGTATTAATTGCTGTAATTAATATACGTTTTCCCTATAAATATAATAAAATGTAGTATAATTGAAAAACTAATTCTATAAATAGTATTTTTATTAAATTATTATACTTATTATTATTAAAATCAAAACATACCTCTTCATCAGTTGTTGTAGATTGTAAAGTAGACATCTGCCATTTTAAATGTTTTACAGCATTTTGCATAGAAACTGCAGATGGTCTACATAAATTCAGATATTTCAAAGACTGTTGAAGACTGCTTTCAAGTCCTCTTGTAAAATCAGCTTGTGAAGGTCGTTCAAAATCAACAATAAGTTCTCTTAAAGCAGCAAGTAATGCAACACATCTTGCATTACTACCAACAATCACTTTCTCAGAATATTGTACACCAAGTCTTAATATTTTTGGATGGAGATTAAGATTATTATTATTTATATGTTCGGATATATCTCTTTTGTTTATATATAAATGTTTAAATAAATTTACTTCGTGTAAATTTTCTTTAATTTCAGATTTTGCATAAGTTGTTTTTAATAATTTATCCTTACTTATTAGTGTTGTAGATTTTTCTTGTATTTTTTGAGTTATATCTTTCATTGGTTTTGTTTTATCAATTAATAAGGCTTGTTTGGCAGCTCTTTGTGCTTCTTGCTTAGCTCTTCGTTCAGCTCGTAATTCTACTTTGCTTTTTTCTTCAATTTTTTGTTTATTCTCATTTTTATTTTCTCCGAGTTTATTTTTTTCATCAATTTTATTTGTTTCGATTTCTAAATTAATGTTAGTTTTTGACTTTTCTTGAATTTCATGTTTATCAATTTTATTTGTTTGTTTTAATGATTCATCATGTATTTTATTTTCAATTTTTTCCTTCTTTTTCGCTGCAGCTTTAGCAATTTTTTTAGCTTCTCGTTCAGCTTTAATCGTTTCTCTAGATTTATTAGAATAATCCATTTCGGTAAATAATGAATTATATAATAATATTATAATAATTATAACTTCGAAGAATATTTAGATTGTCAATTACTAAAGCTACAAAATTTGAGCACTACAACAATTTTTAATAACATTTATATATCTATCATTATATCTAAATAAATTACTAATAGCCCACTTTTTTAGTTAATATTAATATCTTTATTTATCATTATTATAATAAATTATAATCAATTTTAAATGTTGAATTTAATTCAACATTTAAATTCTGATTATTTTAATTTATCTGAAATCTCTTGTTTCAAAACAGGTATTCGCCTTCCACTAAGTTCAGATTACAAGTTTTATAAAGTTTCTTTTAATCATAAAATAATTTTTTTCCAATATATCTTATAACAGAGTAACTAATTTTAGTTTAAAATTTTCCTGAAAATTAAAAATATAAAAAATTATTCCAAATTTTTTACATGGCTTTGAATATTAAATATCATTACTATTAATTTAAAATTAAATAGTAAAATAAATAGGTTATATATTAGATTTAACAAATAGTTAACCTAAAATAGCATATTAATATAAGGTTATATATTAACTATAAATACTTAATTTATAAATATTTAAACATATTGGATTGCTTTTTACATTTTTATGTTCTAATATATCTGCTGATTATTGTAAACATTTCAATAATAGTCTACCATAAATAGTATCCAGCTATCAAAATTAAGACATTAATAAACACTTTGAGTGCATGAAATACTCTTTTATAAAAAACTAATGCTATAAATAAATTATTGTATATGCTTTAACTGTAATTTAATTTGATGCATTTTTGTACATAATCTATGAGAATTTTCAGGTTAGATTTTTTATAAATACTCAATATTCCATTTATTTTAAATAATTAATGCGATTCATATATACACAATAAAGCAAAATTAATAATAATTAATCCATTTAGATTTTAAGTGTCGAAATTGAATTATTACGAATTTCTTTCTATTGAATATATAAAAGTAATTAGTTTAGACAGAATAATACAAATTATAAACAAAAAATTAATCATTACCTCTGTTCCTTAGACTATTAATATATAATGTTCAGTTAAAACTTTTAAAAATATAATAATCATTTGAGAAAAATAAAAATTTTGCCGTACAATATTGCCATCTTGTAATAAAAAAAATTTTAATACAATTGTAAATTTATGATCTATGCTTTGCAGAAGGATGATAAAGATTTGTTACTATGTCTAACGCATTTGACGAATTTTTAAATTATTCAAAAATAAAAACATCATGTAGTCCTCCTAATTAGGCATCTGATAATGAATTTTTATATAATTTCATACAATATGATTTTTCAAAAAAGAAACAATTTTAATACCTCTTTAATACAACTTTATTTGATTTTTTTAACATTCAAAACATTGTTTTAAATTACATTTAATTCACCTCATGGCAAAACATTAATAATACGCAATTTTTTCATAACTATTAACTGCAGGGGATAGAAAATTATATATAAATAAGTAAGTTGTAATTTATTTTTTATTGATTCAGTATATATTACAATTCGAAATGCATTCTGATTGATGATAAAAATATCTCGTCAATAACCATAAAGTTTAAAAGTACGTACTGCACTTTTAGAGGTAAAAATACAATGCAATTAAATCTGTAAATACTAATGTAGTCTAAAATCTATCTACCGTATTATTAGTCAATATAAAAAAATATCTTGATTTATAAAGGAATCATTTATGTTATGTACGAGCAATCAGCGCGTTTTTTAAATTGTAATTAATAATATATAAATAGTTCGGTTATTACAATGCATATATAATATATTAATATAACATATTTTAAAATTTTAATTCATTTTTTTTATTGGATATAAGAAACTTTATTATTAATATTTTATGAAAATGAAGTTTTATACTCAACAACTTTTTATAATATTAAAATAATAAATAAAATTAAAATAATTATTTTAGTAAGATATTTGTTATATTTTGCATAAAAATTGTTGGTATCAACTTATATAAAAAGCTTGTTAAATAGCTAATTAAAATTGCCTGTCAATATTCTTGTTTTCACGTAATTTGAAATTGGCTGTATCATCTAGTATTTTAAAGTGCTTATACTACAAAATAGTAGTCATGATATATTTTGCAAGTTTCAAATAATTAAATGTGTGATATTTGAAAAAACTATAATTAATTTGTCAGTAACAAAACATTCTACTAACAAGAAACCTGTTTTGATTTAATAATAGATTCAATCTTTTGAATAAAAGTTATCTTTTTCTAAGAATCTATGCAATTTCTTTTTAACCAGGGAAAATAAAATATTAAATACAGTTAAAAATCATTATATACTTTGTATTAATTAATTATTATAAATGTCAACATATTAAAAAAATTGTGCAAACTGAATTTGTGAAAATAAATAGAAAAATATATATTATTTAAATATGTAAATGACTTTAAACATCGTATATTTAAAATTAAAAATACCCATTAAAGAAAAACTATTTTTCCATAATTCTATTTATCAAAAGAACTATAGAAATAAACTATACTTATAAGAGAAATATAAAAGTACATGTAAACATTTTTTTATATATATATTAAATATGATAATTACTTGGTGACTTGGATATACAGATTGGGATTCTAAATTCAATTTCTTTGGATTAAATAATGAAATGAATAACAATTTTCTGATTATGTTTTATTTGAGTTTGAAAATATAAATAAAAAATATAAAAAAATTTGAATATTTATTTTATAATCCAAAGTTGGATTGGTTTTTTACATCTTAAACTATATGATAAAAAATTGAATAAATTATTTATAATTTTTATTTAAGATTTGAAAAAAGTATTCCACCTAAAAACAAAAACAATTATAAATAAATTTAAATTATTTAATTACTATTTATTTTAAATAATATTTCACCTCTAATAATCCATCATCTGGCAAGTCGGAACAATGAACAGCATTTTGAATTCTTGTCTTTCCATATTTAGCACGTAATGTATTAGGACGTAATTGGCTAGCCATTTCCTAAATAAAATATTAGAAATTAGGAAAGTTTTTATATTGTGCAAAATAATATTTGAATAAATATTACAGGATCCATTGGTCCACAAAATTTTCTAAATTCTGTTACAATATCCGAAAGAGTATCGGTATGTGTAATTTCCATTGCAATACAAGCTCCTGATTGCAATTCACTGACCATTGCCTGTAAGGAATATTATTTTCTAATTATAAGAATAAATTAATATAAATAGTTTTAACAACTTACTGCATAATCAGGAAGAACACCTTTATATACTTCTAAAAATTCTTCTGAATTTACAGGATCAACATAAAATTGCTCAATTGCTGATATAATAAAATTAGCTTTTTGTATATCAATAATTATGGGCCCAATCAATTTAGCTTGAACTGCATGAGGCTTAATGATGCAACATGTGCAATTTTGCAATTTAGCTGAGGTCTTTATTTTTTGTTTTATACTTTCTTCTGACGAAAAGAAATTAATTTCCTAAAAAATAATCAATATTCATGTAATTTTAAATAATTAACTAATTAATAATTAAAATAGTGTCTTATTACTTACATCTTTATTGACTGGAATATAAATACCATTACTTACAGAATTCTCTTCAAATGTATCAGATAATTTTTTCAATCTAGCTTTAGTATCTTCACTTAATAATTCAAGTGCAACGATTGGACCAGAAGTTATAGATTCAACGAATGTTCTAAAAATTTGTATAATATTTTTTAATTTATAAAGTAATTATACTGTACTTAATACATTCTTTGTTTAAATAAATAGTATAAACAGTAACTCATCACTTATTGATTTAAAAATTTCATTAGCATCTTCAAGACTGATTTGACCCATTCTGAGATTTGATATATGGAAATCATAATCAGTGATAAATTTTAGAATCTCACCCAATTTGTTGATTACATTTGATGTTAATATTATAAGTGTTCTTAAATAGATAATATTAATTAATTATTACATAAAATTTACTAAATTACAATATATTTCTATTATAAATATATGGGCCATTTACTTGAATCTCTTAGATGATAATTTTTTCTTTGTTGCTTCATCAGCAAAATTTGTAATTTTTATGTTTCTAGAAAATATAGTAACCATTGCCCCAACATAAAAATCTTTAGATTCCACTCCATTACATTTAGACCTTCTTAAAAAAGTTTTTCTTGTTTTTAAATCAAACTAAGTAAATAAATAATTGAGTTTAATACAGTTTAAGTTTTACTCTATACAAATATAAACATCGTACTTACAAGTTCTACGCTATTATCTGATGGAAAAAAATACAAATAAAATTTCCTCAACGTAAAGGCAACTTTATCATACCATTCTGCTTCAAAAATGTATCTTTCTGAATTCGCTGCCATTTTTAATTGTTAAATATGGCAGAAAATAAGCATTCTTGCTTTAAGTTTGTGAATAAAATTTTGCAAATGTATTTTAATACGTATTCTAAGGTTACATCAATGCTATTTGGCGACCATTTAAGTATTTCCATAGTAATCCTCCCGCCCTTCAACGTTTAACCGTACCAAGTTCGTTGCGGTAAAATATATATTGATGTATTTGACTAAAAATTGTTACACACAGAATAAGGAATAAAAATTAATTTAAATATTTTCGTTAAAAAAATTTATACGTAAAACATATTTTTTAAAGTTTTGGACGAATCGATTTGAAACTATATGGGAATAGTTTTTTAAACGAATTTATAAAATTCATAACATAAGTAAAATAATAAAATGTATTCTAATTATGTATAAAATTTTATCATATATACTCATATATTGATTTCCCGAATACATAATAATAATAATATTTCTGATGAAATATCATTTAAAAACGTTTCGTTTTAAAATTACAGAGTACACAATCGAATAGAAATTTACAATACTGTACGTAAACATGATAAATAATATAGCACTATAAAATATCATATATACTGTATCATTTTTTATCAGTCGTTAATACAATGATTATATTGGTGTATAATAACTATAATAATGATAAATATTTATTTAAAAAATTCATCTTAATCTTTTTAATTTAGACTACTAAAAATTAAAATCTTATGCGACACAAATGTATTGTCGAGAGAATTAATTACGTTTAAATAATATTTTGTATTTTAATGTTATAATGTTAGTATAATTTATATTATATTCAAGGCTTATGCATTTGAATCATTTGGATAATAATTATTAGAGCATTTTAGACATATCGTTCATCGTTACAACTTTATTATACTTTCTAAACAAGTTATATTTTTATATTAAGTTTTTTTTATACCTAATTATGGACATTAAAAACAGAATTAAGGAAGCAACATTTATCAAATACATTGGCTATTTAAAAAAAACATATATTTCTTGTTAACCAAATTTGAAATTCAAATCAGAATAACGTGAACATTGATTAAGCTAACTCCATAACGACGCCGAAGGAAAGCATTGCTTATTAAATGATTGAAAGCCAAAATCGAGGATAATGAATCGGTAGTCACTGTTTTCGCTCTATTTCATATCGAAAAGTCATTATTCTTCTATGCGCATTTAATCTCAATTTTTTACACCATCTCTTTTACAAGTGCTAAAATGAAACTTTTAAGATTATTATTACGTTATTTCCCACCTGGTAAGTATATGTAACTAATGTTCTTATCCATTCAAAAAAATCTCTCTCTCTCTCTCTCTCTCTCTCTCTCTCTCTTTATCTCTCTTTCATTCTTCTTATTTCGATTTATATATATATACCTATTCATTACTAAGTGGAATGATTTTGATTTTGTTCTAATGTATCTTCTCTCTATTTTATAGGAATTGCTTTGGAGTATATGCAAGGTGGCGATATCAAAACAAAAGTAATAGATCTGCTAGATTTGTCTGACAAGTACAATTTTCTTTTATACTACTATATATTGCTAAAAATAAATTCTAGCTTGCTTGTGTTATTAAATTGAGCGGAATTATTGATTTTTTTTTGTAAATTTTAAATACTGAATTTAACAACACGATTATTTGATAATATAACAATCAATAAGTAATGAAATTGGAAAAATTATATTTAAACCAGATAAAAGGCAAGATAGATAATCAAAAGATTATTTTAACATATGCACTTACAATTTTTATATGTATACTAAATAAGGTACAAAAAGTCTTATTTCAATAACCTATTAAATATATTTATCAACTGAACTAAACTAAAACTCAGTAGTTATACATACATTAGTCAAATGATATTAAATATTTAAAACAAATTTCGCTGTCTTAGATATTTCAGAACTTGGTAAAATTCGTTTGCTATTACATGCAAGTTTATCGAATTTGTAAAGAAATGAAAAATGAACTAAGTTTTTCTTTTTAAAAATTAATAATTTTGATACACATGATTTAAAGAATTAATCGATTTTCGATATTTACGAATCATTTATATAGTTTATAATTGACTTTCTTAAAATATTTTTAATAATTAATTGTGTCTAAAATTAGTTTTAGAAGTGTAATTAGTTCATAGTTGAACAGATTTTAGACTTTTTGAAGATACAGCAAAGATACATTATTTTAAATTATTAAAGAAACTAATTATAATTAAAATGAATAAAAATGCATAAGATGTAAATATAAATGTTTACAATTTTTTATCCTCATTCACTATGTTTCAATGAAAAAGCCTTTATAAAAATAGTCATTAAAAATATGCTTTTCCTAATGTTACCATATAATTTGTTATGACATTGAATTAATAATAATCCTTACGCGATTTGTTACTCATTTTTCATTAGTCATAATGTAAATGATGTTAGTTAATATACAGCCTAATTAGACATAAATTTTTTTTAACCATCATTAGAAACCTTTCTATTTCATCGATTTTAATGTTGTCATCTGTAGATTGAGAACACTGATTAAGTATCTAACTATGTTAACTTCAATGAATTTCTCATATCTAATAATGAAAAATGTTTCAAGAATTTTATAGTAGACCATACATGGCTACTGCATAAGATAAATGTTAAATTTCTACATTACTCATCTCTACAATGTTTACGTCTAAGAAAAAATTAAAAATTCTAGATACATCGGTGTGAATTGATGTAGTGTATGAAAATATCTTCCAGTTATAGATACACATATACATATATTTATTAAAGATTTATTATTAAAGATTTAATCAAATTTCGACAGTATAACATTTTAATTCTATAATTACATAACTTTGAGTAACCTAGATTTTTAACAGCTTTCTTTTACTTTTATTAACTACTATAAATTATAATAAAATCGTTGAATTTATTATTTCAATTTCAAGTAATTTAATAAGATTTTTATTTAAACAGCGTGGTTTTCAAATTTTATCAAAATATATATTCAAATATTTTAAATCAATGTGAGGAGCTAATGTTGATTACAATAAATATATTTATATATTGATCACTAATAATTAAAATTATTAGTTAATACTCTTTACTGAATATATAGGCATATATAATGATTGGCACAAAATATTGGTATGTAAAAATTTGATTATTAATTTTTATTTAAAAAATAAATTTATTAGATATGTAGATTCGAAAATAAGTTAATATATTATTATCTAAGAGATTAATTTAATCAAAAGCTTCTTTTTATCAATGCCATACAAATTTCTTATATTTATGTTAAATTTGTGTAATATTTCTTGATTGATAGCTATATTAATATTTACATTACACGATTATTTACATGAACTCTCCACACCTTACGTCATAATTTCGGTAATTACTTGTGCGAGTATGGTCCTATTGCACTATGTAATTTCTGATGTGATTATAATTTAAATTTACTTGTTTCATCATTAAATAATTTATCTATGTTTACATGAACTTTTTTTATATACCTCATTATTTTTAGAATAATTCAATTTATCCATCTTAAAAATGTTCATCTAGTATTATTAATATTTTTTACAGTTTGTAAAATCAGCATTATTATTAATCTTAAGATTTTTATATTTATTTAGAGTATTATTAAATTATTTTAATCGATTTAGTTGATTGGATTTGAAAATATGAATTTAAAAGTTTTTTTTTAAATAAGCATAGATATAAGTATAAATTTTCATGAAAAAATGAAATAAGTTTGTATTGTTTAATTATTTTATTTTGAAAATTACATTATTATTGATTAATATTTTTCAAAATTATTCTCTTAATATTTTTATATTTATTATTATCGAATATATATATGTCGTATATTTAAATATGCATTATATTATAATTATAATTTAATTTAAAAATTTTTTTAAATAGTTTATAAAATATTTTTTAATCTAACATTTCAGTGTAAATAGAATAAAATTGTGACTGAAAAATTTCTTGCTTATATTAATTTTTAAATAATAATATTATTCTTGAATATATTATTATTAGTTGTATTTCTTATGAGAAATTTAAATTTAATTTGAATTTTATTTTATATGATTTTTTAATTTCTGTTTTTGGTAGTAAATTTACACAAAAACAATTTTTTGTCTAGTTAAAAAATGTTTCTATTAATATGTTATTTATTGCTTTGTATGTATTATCTATGTGTTTTTAATGTATGAATTAACCTGTAATATAAAAATTATATGAATATAATTTATTTGAACTTAGTTTCTTACTTATATTTATAATTAACACTCTGGTTCTTTCTCGTTTTAAATTTCTGCAGCATATTTTCTTAAATAGTATTCAAATTCTACTAATTATATTTATTATAATAAATTCTAATTATTATAGCAAGTAAGATAATAAATTTTTTAATATTTATACATAAAATTTGATCTTTTACTAGCATTTAAGTTTTTGAATTTGACACCTTTCTCGTCATATTCGATGTAGATATTCCATAAACCAATTAAGTATTAATTTGTCTAAAGTTTAAAAGTATTAAACATATGTTAAATAATTTTTTTATCGTTTTAAAAAATGAATCATTTTAATTTTTATATTTTATTTTTAATTAAATTTTAAAGGCAAAACTCTTTCTATATGAAATATCATTCAGCTTATATTGAAATGTTTAAAATTGTTGAATTCGTAATAGAAAAAATGAAGCAACGCCTATACTTCTTTTATTGTAAACAAAAAGTTTAAAAGAAGTTTTTTCAAAGTATTTGTTTAATTTTCTTGTTTTCAAAGCTTTTGAATGAAGACTCAATTCAAATATGAAAGTATGTAAATTATATATTGTTATCCTTTAGAGCCCATATAACTTCTATTCGTTTTAAAATATGTTATATATATACCAATTATAATATACTAATGTTTAAAACTGCAGAATTGAAATTAAATTTTTTAATAAAAATCCGCCATTTTTAATTATTAATCTTGTAACTTTTTCTTAATAATTTAATTTATTTACAATCGACAACTTTAATTGAGAGAATAATAAAAATATTTTCAGTGCAATGTTAATGTTTAAAAAAATAAAAATATAAACTATTATTCGTATGTTTTATCTAGATTACTAATTTATTTAATGTTAAATATTTCGAAAATTCAAATTCTTAAACTTTATATCTATTATAAAATGATATTGTTGCTCAGAACAGATATACGTACTTTGGCTGAAAACATAAAAGCACATGAGCCCGTAATCTCCGACTGTGTAATGAATCAACTAATTGAAACATTGCAACGACTACAAGCAAAGGTGTGTTATGAAGACATCAAGCCTTTTTACAAATACAAGAAACTTAAAACGCATCTTCTGCCGATCACAAATATAGCTTTCGATAAATTAGGTAAAAGGTACTTTCAATTTCCTTTATTTCACTACTGTTGATATCTTACAAGGTTTTCATCTAGTATTTAAGTCATATCATCTTGTTTTTTAAATTTGTTGAATATTTTACAATATAATCTTCTTTGTAATCTTAAATATCATATGTTTTATTTCTTATTTTTTTATTGGTGACAGCGGAAATTGATCGAACTAGAAAACAAAGTGACATTTTGAAGGTAACCAGGTTTAACATTTAATTATTGTTATATTGCATTCGAAATATAAGAATGATTTTTACTGCTACCTTTTATCCCCACTAATTACATTTATCCATGTACAGTTTTTGTTTTAAATTTTTTAGAATCTTGTCTAAAATTATTATATCTTACATTTTTACATACATTATATACTTAAGTAATATAAAAATTATGAAATGTCAAATAAAGAAAATTAATATAAAATTATTACTACAAAAAAATTATTCAGTTATTGATTTATTTGGAGTTAATATTTAATAATAATTTTGAAATGAATAATTGGAAAAAATGGGAAATTTGAGAAGAAGCATTTGACTATTTAATTTTATTTATTTGTAATATCTGTATAATATAATTATTAATACAATTAAAAGAATAAAAGTTTTGTTGAAAACTTTGTATAAACTAATGATATAGAAATTTGTGATAATACAAGTGTTTTAACAATTTAAGGTGCCTAACTGGTAGCTATGATCGAACTTGTAAAGTATGGGATATTGAAAATGGAATAGAGCTTTTTACTCTCAAGGGCCATAAGAACGTAGTATATACTGTGTCCTTCAATACTCCAACTTCGTAAGTTTTTTGATTATACGTGTAAATAATTTAATATAAATGTTTAAATAAATGCAATATAAATTTTTACATTATTTACAATCTGGATGTATTCACAAGATTGAAAATATATATTTGTGATTTTATGTACATGCTAATCTTTTTATATTATATATCCACATTATTTTAATCCAATTTTTCGGCTACTTTGTTTGATAATTCGTATTATCAATAAAGATTTATTATTTATATTTTTCATCATTTCAACGTAGATTAAAAAGAAAAAACGTGAAAAAATTTATTAAATGAAAGATTTAATAGATAATATTCTTAATGGTTATTAAACTATGTCTTATTACGCTTAATACACATCATACACACTAAAAATAGATAACAAAAATTATATAAACAAGGTTTTCTTTATACTTAGAAAAACATTTATTTCAACATTATGTTACTTCTAAATCAAATTAAAAAATAAAAAATAATTAGTATAATTAAAAGCTAAAAGTGTACTTCCTATAATGTAGAAAGTTTTTTTGTGTGATAATTGCAATTGAAAGCAGTTTCTTATAATATCCTTGAGTTTATTTTATGCATATGGGCCCATACGTATATTCAAATGAAAATAAAAGCCATAGTTTAAGAAACATAAATGTTTTTCACTTGTTTTAAATTATCCTAATTATTTTATAAATATTAGTCAATATAAATCACATGAATTCTTATATTATATAGAGATAAAATTCTAACTGGTTCCTTCGATAAATCCAGCCGTGTGTGGTGCTCCAGAACTGGCTCCTGTCTTGCCAATATGAAAGGTCACAGTGCAGAAGTTGTAGTAGCACGTTTTTCACCAATGCAAAATAAAATTGCAACAGCTTCGTTGGATGCCACCACAAAAATTTTTCATATTTTATCCGGTGAAGATTGTATATTATTTACTCCGAAACAAAATAGATGTTTAATCAACAATAGATTATATTCGAACGTCATTGAAGACATATCATAAGACTTTTACTGCATTTAAAACTTAAAATATGATTGATAAATAAATTTTATTTAAATAATGCACTTATAAAATCTGTATTATACTGCCTCGTTAATATAAACTTTCTAGCTATTATTATTTTCATTTATAATAATTTAATTAATTAAATTAATTTATAAAATATATAAGAACGTATTACTTTTTATAGGTCAAACAATGGCTACGTTGAGAGGTCATACTGCGGAAGTAAATGCACTACATTACAGCAAAGACGGCAATGAGATTATTACAGGATCTTCCGACAAGACGATCAGTATTTGGGATACAAGAATATATCAGTGGGTTTTTGTTTAAAAAATTTATGAATTAAATACAATATTTCTCTTTCTCTACTCAAATAATGTATTATTTTTAACAATAAAATAATAATTTATTGTATGCGTGGAAACTTGTACATTAATTTGTAAATAAATAATTAAACGAGTCAAACAAATACATAACTCTAGAACTTTCCTGCAGTAAGATACATCAGTTCATTTTTTATAGTTTTATTTGTGTCTTGTAAAAATTTAAATTTACATTAAATTTATTTTAAGGGGCAATAATTATATTTGATGATTTCACCATATATTTTTTTAAGTGTACCTTAATGTTAGTTTAAATTTACACAGTGAAATATCTTGTTGAACAGAAACATAAATAGATGTCATTGTTTAAAATTGTATTAAGGTGCCATGTTATAACAGAAATATTTGTGTTATTACTTAGAAGAACGAACGTTTTAGTTGGACACCAAGAGAAGATTTCTAACTGTCTTTACAATTTCGATGAGTCTTTAATAGCCAGCTGTTCCTTCGATAAAACTGCGAAGGTTTGGGATACACGAATGGGGAGGTCGTGCCTGGTAACTCTTACAGGTCATGAAAATGAGTTGTTGGACGTAGTTTTCGATAACAAAGGAAGAAAGCTTGCAACCGCCAGTAGCGATACAACTGCTAGAGTTTGGGATTTAACTAATGGGAATTTTCATCAAGTAGCTATCATGAAAGGTCATAAACAGGAAATTTCCAAAGGTAACGCATATATGGATTTATATCGTTTAAAAAATTAATAGATAATAATAATTAATTAACATAATATGTAATGAATTTTTTAATGAATTTTTCATCAAATTATTTTAACTGTTATATCTGAGTTTATATCTAACTATTTATGACAAAACATTAAAATGATACAATCATATAATTTGCGCAAATAACATCTATTATTGATTATTTTTAATTCTTAATGTACATAATATATAGCCAATAAAAATACTGGTACATATGGTGTGATTAAGATAATAAAATACAATAAATTTATTGCCAATTTATAATACGTATCAATATACAATATGTATAAAGACTAGAAAAAAGTAAATCAAATACACGTAAGAGCTTATTATTTACTATATGTACCAGTTAATTATTTGCTTAGACAGCAAAAGAATGAATAAATAGCAGATGAAAAGAGCGTTAGTTATTACAATCTCTAAGGAAGCACTGACAGAAACCATCTTTTCCCATGAACACACAACCCCTTATTTCACTCGTGTCATCTTTTCCGAAGGGCGTGTCTTGTTCCCAAGCATAAATCATGATCCCTTACTTATACGCAATCTAATACAATCCTTCAATCGTACGTGCTACGTTTCCACATGAATAAAAGAAGGATATCCATACGCATTCTTACATTTATGAAAAGGGAGGGCTTAGTATATTCGTTTTCACACGTGTGGCAAAATCTATATTTATTTCTATATTTTATATCTAAATTTTATTCATGAAAAAATATTTTCTTCTTCGAGAGATACAATTTTTATAGAACTTCAAAAGTCTTTATTAGAAAGAATTATTTTTACTTCACGAGATATTATACTCATCGGTTCACAGTACTAGGCTACATCATCTTAATATAAATATCTTGAAATTTGAATAAAAATAAACGACTTAACATTATCTTGGTAAATTTATTCTATATAACCCACTACGAAAAATGATTCTTTATCTCAACAAAATTTTATTTCATGCATTTGCATTAGCCAAGGAAATTAATCGATCAGTGTATGCAGGCACATCCAATGAATTTAATCGATCCGTGTATGCAGGTACACCCAATGAAATCAATCGCTTATTCAGTTTGTTTCAGTCCAAATGGTCAACAAATTTTGACTGCATCTCAGGATCAGAGTGCGCGTCTCTGGTCCCTCGAATCCAGTCAGTGTATCCAGATCCTGACCGGCCACACAGATGACGTCTTCGGGTGCGCTTTCTCATACGTTGGCGACACGATTATTACCGCTAGCAAGGATAGCACCTGTTTTATCTGGAGGTGACTGGATTGGTTTCGAGCAATAACCTAGCTCAGCTTATTTTCGTCGACTACCTGCTTTATTTTTATATTTTATCTCGTAAACTGATATGGTGCAAAAAAAAAGAAAGAAGGAAAGAAAAAACACATATGCGCAAAAATCAAAGTTATTATATTACATACAAAGATACTGATTTTAATTATTCAATAGTTCCATTATTACTTGCAATTGAATTATAATTAGCAAGTCCGAAAAATTTACATTTAAAAAATATGGATCTTGCCTATATAAATATGTGAATGTGAAATAAATAAAATATTTAATTATATCGTTTGAAAATTTCTTGTTAAAAAATATTATGAAATATAAGCAAATATAAACAGAATTATGATAAAGAAAATATTAATAGTTTTGTATCAAAAGACATGTAAGATATGTTTTAAACATTTTATTACATTCATATAAATTCAAATAATCTTTATTATAAAACTGTTTTAATTGCTCGTAAAGTTAAATATTTATGATTTTTTTTATAAATAAACTTTAATTGAAAATTTAACGAATGGATTTATTGTGATAATGAAATAATCGTTTTAAAAGTAATTATTTAAAGTGAAAAAATAGTATTTATAGTGATAAAATAGTATAATAGTATTTATTTGTTAAAATATATAAAAGAAGAGAGAGAGAGATAAATTAAATGTACCATCAATAGAAAGGGCAACAGTGTTTTGTTTACCCAACATGAAAACCACATACGGAACTAAGCCAACACGCGTTTGTCAAAGGGGAAAATGACATTATATAAATTAAAAACAGGTAACCTCTCATTGTCTGATTAAATTCTATTCTATCGTTAAAATCCTTCAGAGGAGAAAAAGAAATAGAACATATAGCAAAAATACCATTTCATACATTATTTATACAATTATTTATATAATTATTTATTTACCATATGTAAGAAATTAGCATACTGTAAGAAAAATCTAAATATACAATGTTATAAAAATGATAGCTTTAGTTCAGAAAATTTTAATTCAACTACATAATTAATCAGAAAGTAAAGTAAAAGAAAAAAATATTATAGATTTTAGTTAAACAAAAGTTAATAAATGTAATTATAAACTGCACAGTTATTTTATATTTTATCATTAGCATAACTAATTCATAGATACAAAAACATTTTATAGAAACTTTATTGAAATTTACAAATAATCGTAGAAATCGTAGATAAAAACATTTTATGCCTAAAACATGAGTTATCGGCAAATTTTTTTAAATACTTTTTTTTGTAACATATAATGTATAAAAATTTAATGTCTTAAATTATTTTAAGAATGTGTAGAATAGTTGAATAATTGGATATTCGTATTTAAATTGTTTGTTTAGATCATTTTTTTGCGTACCTAATTTAGGTTTCTTTCTTTTCCGTAACTTACTTCAAATTTTTTATAAAAAATTTTTGAGTTATAAAGTTTTTTAATATTTACGCTTTACTTTTATGTTTTATGTAACTTACACTTGAATCAGAATATCGTTTTAACAAATTTTTTTTAATTAAAATCATTAGTAATTCTTTTAATCATAAAATTGTAAGAAATAAATTTATTAACATGCAAATACACATTAATCTACAGTTTTATCAAACTTTCCTGCAAAATTAAAATTAAATCAGATAAATAAGTGAATATGAATATTTAGTATAGATTATACTTATAATTTTATTCTAAGTTATTTAAAGTTTGATGGTTTACGTATCATATATAAATTACGATTGATTACCAAACATAAAATGTTTTAAAAAGAAACAAAATATTGCGTGTGATTTGATCTGAAATGGAATGTATTTGAAATTATTTTGAAATTAAAATTATTTGCAGAAACATACATTTTACAAAATTTGGCTGCATATTAATTAATTAAATGAAAAACATTAATATTTCTTTAAAAAATAATAATACTAATAATAAATAGATTTTTGAAATTACTAAATATTTCACCTATATCATTTCGATTGTGGCACTTTGAAAATAATTTTTACTAATTTAAATACTAATTTTAAAAAATATTTTAAAATAAATAATAAATTTATATTTTTATTCATTACACTTATAATTATAACAAAGATAATAAACTATACAGTATAAAAAGAAAATATTTGTTATTCATAAAAAAAATGAATGTGTTCTTGTAGATTGAAACTATAATATATGATAGTTTCAATTTAATATTATAATTGTGCTTATTTTTTAATCCTATAGTAGATAGAATATGGCTAGGAATTTAATAAAAAATTGTACTCCGGCATACTAAATAAAAATGATAAAACAACAATTTTTAGTTTCTTGCTATTTAATCATTGTTCATAATTATTTGTATTTATAATAATAATATAATTAGTAATATATTTATAAAAATATATTTTTTAATCAAAATCTATAATCAATGCACGTATTTTATTTACCATTTATAAAGAAATTTATTCTTAAAAGTAAAAACATGTGTCTTATTTAATAATTTTATTAATTTTATACGTATACAAATAATCAGTAAAATTCAAACTTCAATAAAAAATGGCTGAGATGTACTCCAAAACACAAAAAGTATAAATTATAAATTTCTAACATCAGAACATAAGCTACACTTTTGCGTATTACGGAATATGGAATCATATGTGTGTGAAGAAAATGAGAGAGAAAATGTAAGAAAAAATCAATTTGAGCCCAAGTCAGTTACAATTTGTGACTTAAAGCTCAAATACATGTTGCAATTTAGATCTTGCAATTCGATTTTACTAACACTGGTGAAAATTTATTGAAAATCATATATAATAATTAATTATATAAAGAAAATAATCAATATTTAATTAATAATTTGTACAATGATATTATTAGTTAATAAATGAAATGTAGAAAAGTGTTAAAGTATAGGTTGTAAAGTTTCTTTTAAATATTATTGTAAAATATATGTGACTCTATAAATTTATGTGGTCTACTAGTATAAAACAGGTAAGTTTTCAAAAAAAATTCCTTAAAATTCTCTTATACATAATATTATTTATAGTTTATATTATTTCTGAAGTATAATATTTTCCAAAATAATATAATAATTTATAAATAATTTGGACTAACATTTAAAAAATACTTTTGAAAATTATCTGAAATATTAAAATATATATATATATATATATATATATATATATATATATTAATTAAATTACAAAATAAACATTTAATACTTTTTTCAATTTATACTGTTAATAATCAAATTATATTTGTGAAAATATGCATTTTATAAAAACAAAATCAATACAATAATAGTAGCATAATCCTATAAACTAGCGTATAAAAGAATATTTATTTTAATTGAATATTTCATTCAAAATTTAAATAAAATTTTATGAAAAATTTTAAAATATTTTAGAATTTTTATGTTTTGATATAATAAAAAATCTTACACCTACTTCTTTACATCTTTCGTAGTTTCCATATTTTTCACGCTCAAATCTATACCTTCATTTTCTTTTAAATATCTGCATAAATAAATAGAAGTTATTTTTAATACATTTAAATATTAAAGCTAATTTTTTTAAGGAAAACTATTAAAAACGGTATCTTTATTTACTTACAAATATCGAGAGTGATAGGGTGTATGTGGGTATTATATTAATTATTTAGCTTTAATTAACTTATTAAATGTAAAGAGAAACAAGTAATTATCTCACAATCAACAAATAAATAAACATAGAATCAAAATATAATTTACTAATGTTTTAATGTTTTAATAATTTAAAAATAATAAACATACATCTATTTGCTTTAAGAGTAATTACAATAAATTTAAAATATATATTTGAAAAAGTAGGTTTAATACACGTTAACATTTCTGTAAATGTGTTGAATAGTGTACAATTCCTTAGTATATATATATATTATATATAAATAATATATATTATATATGTATATATATGTATATACATATATTCATAAAATGCAGTTTTCATAGATTCATTTGTCATATTTTAAGCAGATATATTGCTAATTTTTTATTTAATTACCATTTGCAAGTTCTTATTGATAGTATTGAAAGTTGTGCACAACAATGGAGCAGAATATTTAAACTATAGCACCTATTTAGAAAAATGTTGAAAAATTTGTTACTAATGACAAATATAACATTACGTAATAAACATTCATATTTTTACTGAAAAATGTACAATTATACATCATAATAAAATACAAAATTTAAGTAATGCATTGCTAGTATATAACAAATTTACGAAATGGGAAATTAATTTTTGCATGTAAGCGTTCTTACGTATAAAAGTGAATAGGTGTTCTTCTAAATGACCGCAGGTTTATGTAATGAGAGGTATGAGTTTCACAAATTTTGCTACTCATAAGCTGCCCAATTACTTTCATCATACATATTTCTTAATAAAAACAGAATCCGCAGATATATGTCTTTCTTTAAATTTAAGTTTTGTTTAACGTATTTTTTATATTAAAAAAAAAAATTCTCTTTTGTAATAAAAGGGTTAAACTTCCTCTTAAAAATTAAAAAAACCGTAAAATAATTGAATATTAATTATAGATTTAGTGGCATTGATTAAGCTCAATTACAATTAGTATTGTGGTTCGTCTAATAATGGATATTTGAATGTTATTTAAAATGTCGAGCAAGTTGCTGTCTCGACTTGTCAATTTCAGATATTAAAATTATCATTTTGCATTGTATTAAATTATTAAAGATTTTTTATTATTTCACATTGTTCATTTAATTAATTAAATCGCTCGTCGTTTACTTCAGATTCAAAAACACGTGTATTGACTTAAGACATTTCTTTCTTCAATATCATACTGCAAAACTCTAATTGACTGATTGAGAATAATATGCTAAGCTTTATTTATTCTCTCTTGCTCTAGTGCATGGAAAAGTTTGTAGACATTTCTCTCGCAGGGCACGACATAATAATGCATTCGCAACGCCTATTATCCTGTTATGCGCCAACTATCAGCAGCCATTATGGTTCATTCCCACCTCCGCCGAGTCTTGTCTTTTGTATCCACATCATGCTTAGCTATACATGTAAATCGCAAGTGTGCAAATTTTTCTTTATACTACGAAAGCAGTAAAAATGATGGAATTCAATCGATTTACTTAAATTTCTATTGTATTTGGAACAATATTTAACAATACAAATCCTACAATTAACGTTATAACGTTTTAAAACCAATTCATAAGAATAAATAATTTTTGCATTAATTATTGGCTTTCTTATTTGATTAATATTTAACAAAAATTGATACTCAACGAGAATTAAATAATAAACTTATTGAGATAAATGCCATTATGAAAACAAAAATTTTTAATTTTCTTTTTTTATATGTAGACTTTGATTTGATTTGCATTTTATCATACATTAAAATTTATTACTAATTTTATAAATACCGATATAAAGTTTCCTTGAAAATAATATGTACTATAAAAGCATATTTTAAAATTAATACAAAACTTTGTATTACAATTTTAAATTAGAATCAATACAAAATTATAGTATGCCAAATTATTCATGTCTGTTAATGTATTCATTCAAAGGTTCTATACAATATATTATTAAAATAAAGAAAATTAAATTAAAATAAAGATTTCAATATTAAAACACGAGTTTTAATTAATACATTCAGAAATTTAAAGATTTGAATATTGCAACTTAAAAAATTAATTAGACTATGCAATATTGGTAAATAAAATATATCGAATGGCATATTAGTTATTTATTTTTAAAATGTCATAATTTTAATGAAGCTTTATTAAAAATGAAATAAATTATATAAACAATAATAAATGAAAATTTATGATCGATAATTAATGAATAATATATATATTATGTTATACCATTTAAATTTTCTTTATTTTATATTCATTCAATTTTTATTGAAATTCATATTCTTTATCGTTCATATTCTTTAATAATACTTATAAAAATATAGTTTGATTTGAGCTTAATTTAAAAATTATTTTTCAAATTCATAATTTTTCAAAGTATGTCGTTATAAAAGTTATTCGTTTTAAAGAGAGTTTTAATAAGTAATTGTCAAATAATTTTAATTAATCAATCAAATTCTATTTAGATATTAATTACAATAGTAATTCTTATTATATAATATTCAGTAGTAAGAGCAAAATTCACTAAAATTGAAAAGATATTATGGGAATTATAAGAGTTATATCTATAGTTTTTAATGCAATGTTTTAAAGAGAATATGGTTATACATTTTTGTATTGATTTATAAAAGTAGAAAGACAAATAATAAAGAAAAGAAGCTAACTAATTTCTGTAATTTTTCATTACATTTATAAAAAAATTCTTTTAGTAATACTACAATTTGTTTTGCAATCACAAAGAACATTCGAGCTTATAAATTCTTATAATTTATAAATTATGTATTATATAAATTATATGTCTTATAAATTCTCTTACTAAATAAAAAAATTCAAGTTTGTATTTTAAATAAAGGTAATAACATGATATTGTGCAGTTTATAATTATTTTTATAAAGGCCATTTGATTCAATGATGATATAATATTTATTTAATAGTGATTTAATATATTTTAAAACTAGCGAACAAATAGAAAACTACATTTCAAAATAAAAATTAAACATTTGCTCCTGGATCTTCGAAACATATATTTTAAGGCAACTTGATTTGTCGCGGAAAAATGCAAAAATATTATTCTTCACGAAAGGTATAGTGTGACTTCTTACTTGTGTTGCGGATTAGTCCTTTCAAATATCACCCAGTGTATAAAAAGTATCCATAAAGGCACTGACATCCGTTACTATGCGTACGGCGATTTTTCTTCGACGTTAAAAAAAGCAGGTCTCAGTCGTTTTGTTTAGGCACGTTCGGGGATTATTCGTAAACAGATGCCATTTGGAATGACTACACAATTTACAGATAGGAATATATGAATACATGGAATACGAAACATTCTCCTTGCACGGTATTCCTTATATATTTTGGTATTTTAAATGGTCTGTTATATTTGCATAATAAATTAAATGTACTAAATTGAATTTTATTTTGTATACGTTTATGAATTTAACCAACTATAAAAAAATTCAGATTTATTTATATACCTATGAATGTTTGTGTTTATATGAATGTTAATGATATATAATGAATCGCGTTTGAATTTTAATTGGGATAATTTAGTTTAATGGTTATTTCGAATAAACATGTTATAAAATTATTTTTGTTGAAATTAGTAAATTTTATTACATCTTATTATGAATAAAGAAATGTGTATCGATTACATTTTTTAACAGAAAAGTAAATACAGAAAACTATTACAATTGCATTTCATGATATGATAGTAGTTACCTTATCCAATCTTGTTTACAAAGTTATTTAAGACCTTCTAATATTCAGAGAAACTTTTTGTAATCTGGTATTATAAAACCATTATTTTATTACAGTTATTCTATAACTTTGAATAGATGCATATACACATTTTTAAACGTGTATACTACATATACATACCTATCATTGAAAATACTATACCTCGTATACACCTTCCTCTGTAAATGTCTGCAATGTTATATATGCTTTCTTAATTATTAGGGACTACTGAAAACAACAGTAACAGGCAATATATAAACTAAATAAAATAAAAGTTTGGTAGAACTTAGTAGAGAACATTGCGAGTACACAGATTCGCTACAAAAGAAGTGTAGCCACTCGCAAAAAGTAACTTTAGAAATATTGTATCGATAATGAAAACTTTGAATAGTTTTCCAATTATATTTGCAAGTACACACTTGATACTGAGTAAACTCAATTTCATTATACATCTGTGAACATGTTATATATAACACGATATAAAATCATACTTTTATTAAATTATCTCAATTTTATATTAACTCGATTGTAAAATGAAAAAGTTATATTTATAAACATAAATGGCGATTTATAAATTTAAAATATATTCTTTTTTTAATAAAGAAATATAAAAAGACTAATACCTTGAAAAGTTCAAAAAGTTTTATGGTCAAAGATGATTTATAATTATTAATTTAAAAATAAATCTTTCTAAATTGATAGAATGTATAAAGGCTAGAATTAGAAAACGATTTATAAATTTAATAATACATCATTTTCCATTAGAATACGGAGTTTTAATATTACATAGTATACGGATTAATTTATTAATTTTTAATTATGTAATTAATACATTTGATGATTTCTATAAATATTTACTAAATTATAATTTTTTCATTCGTTTCAAACCAATTATTTGTATATTTAAAAATAAATCATTTCAAACCAATAAACTGTTTAATTATTTAACTATATTTGTAAATAATGTACTGCAAAATTAATATAAACTATTGTTATTCTACAAAATGCTTAATAAAGAGATTTTTTAATTACGTTTAATATGTACATTTGATTTACATATTCTATTTATACATATATTCAAGTTATTAACTAATTTTTGTTTTTTCATAAACTTTAAATGCAAAAGAAAAACAAAATTTTTATTTTTAATTTAAAATTTTTTAATACAAATAATTCGCTTCTATATATATATATATATAATGTATAAAAATACTTTAAAAATAAAAATAAAAATTGTTATTTAAATTTACTAAATATATCTTACACATAGTTTAATTATTTTATAACCAAATAAATAATAACACAGATTATTATTTTAAAACACTTCAATAATAATTAAGATTAAAATGAAAACTATAATTAGGATTTTATAAATTAAATTAAAAATTGAATTTCATTAAAAGAAGGAAAAATTGCAAAAATTAAGATTTATTGTCTTTGAAATAATAGTCCTCTGTATCTTAAAAGATAGTTATAAATTGTAAACAAATAGTCATTGAATAATACATAATAAATTACAAAGTTTAGTTCTATTACTTAAAGATATTAAGCAGTAAGGTTAGCAGTTAATAGATAGTTGATAATTAAACATGGAAGTAAATTAATTTTCTAAACGAATGAAGTACATTAAAGCATTAAAATTAAGCAAATGCTTCTTGTTATTAAACCTAAAAGTGCATTAAACAAGTCAGATACAGCTGGATTCTTATAATGCAATGACTAGAGAATAGAGACCAATAGAGTTAAACTGTCAGATGCAGATACGTAATTTCCCGCTGCTTACGATCATTCAAGTAATGAAATTAAAACAACAAAGAGTGGGAATAATTTGTATGTCTAATTAATCAAAAATAAAAATTATATGCTTATATTTTAACTGAAATAGCCCTTCATACAATTCCAATATTTTCTATATATATTACAATATTTAAAAATAATATTGGTTTCTTCATAATATACTAAATTTTTTAGCACCTCAGTAGCGTGAAAAATCTATGAATATCTCGACGAAATATAATGCTCAATAAATACTAGTCGTTATATTTCCCTTGGTTATATTAAAAAATGTGTAAAAATTTCCCTTTACAAAATAGGCTGTGAGTAATATTTATTTAAAAGTAGTAACGTATATTTTAGCTCGTTACGTTATCTCATTCGCTTTACACACAAATGAAGCAAAGAATTTTCACCTGAAATACTATTCAGTATAAAAATTAATAATTTTTTATAATAATTTAGGAAAATATTGAATTTTAAAATCACGATAATTAATTTTAATAATGTGATAATGAATCATATTTTTGGAAAATAATAAAAGGAAATACATAATTCTAATTAAAATTACTGAATTCTCTTCTTCAAAAACTTTGATTTATTTATTAAAGTAGTATTTATTTATTAAATATTAAAATGTATTTACTATTAAAAATTAATTCCTGCTTCACGATTATTTATGCAAATCAGTTTTAATCCTACAAAAGCATTTTTAATAATAACAACAATGAAAAAAATTTATAAATATATGAAAATAATTGTCAAAGGGTGATGTTAAACTTATGAATAAATTGTAATACTGATAATTATGAAATAAGAAGAGATTTTGAGAATAATAAAATATTTACTTTCCTTGAATGGATAATTATTGCTTAAATCCTTAAAATCTATTGTTTGTCTTTATGTGTTTTTTACTTTGTTATTAAATTACATATCTCATGCAATTTTTCATAAAAATATGGGCAATAATTAAGAACAATTTTTTTGTTTTTTTAATACAACTCTTTAAAAGTGTAATATTAAAAGCAATTAATATATGTTTAGAAGATAAAGGGGAATGGTTATAGCGAAGAGGGGCGGAAAGAAGGGGTGGTTGATACATACTGTTCAAACACGGGGAGAAAGGCTCATGCGCTCTATTTTCTCCGTCTCTCTTTCTCTCTTTCTCTCAGTCTCTTGCTCTAGCTAAATCTCTATCTCTCTCTATCCCTTTCTCTCTTTGCCGCGGTGCCTCCCTCTTTCTCCTGTTTACTCGAGATCCTCAGCCTCAGCGGATCAGCATCAGTTGCATGTGACACACGCTATGGTTTACTCGTTCTCCGAGAGCTTTCGATAGTTTTTAAAATGACTTAAATCCTAAAAGTAACGGTTCACTCATACTTTCGTATCACAAAATATTACGTGAAA
Source organism: Ceratosolen corneri (assembly GCA_030522565.1). Lineage (NCBI taxonomy): Eukaryota > Metazoa > Arthropoda > Insecta > Hymenoptera > Agaonidae > Ceratosolen > Ceratosolen corneri. The sequence goes on along the minus strand of JAPYYT010000015.1, from coordinate 33,336 downwards.
GAGGAAAAAATGTTTTCTTTTAAGCAAGAATAAATTATTTTTAATTTGAACTTGTATATTAAATTTTATAAAAATAGTATATAGTGCGCGGATTAATCAAGATGTAATCGAGTGGTTAAAAGATACTTTTAATTACATAGGCTGTTTATAAAGAACAATGAATCGAAAAGTGAAACATTTAATAAATTATGCGTGATAACTTATCATTTAACATTAATCGACCATTAATTATTTATTTTTACGGTATTCCAAGAAAGTTTATTATAATTTCTTTAATCGAACGATTTTATAATATAGAACCAAATTAAATAGTTGTACAACAATTGGTTGAGCATACAACAATCTTACACTTTCCATGGTAAGAAATTTCTAGAAACCTTTTTGTAAAAAACTGTATAATCATATATGTATATTTCATTTACATTTAGCAGAATATTTATTAATTAATTATATAATATACAAATAAGTAGTAGATGTGAAAAATTTAATTAGACATTCCAATTGTTTAAGCACAAAAAATAGTTTTATGTTAGCAAAATAATTACTATGATCAAGATTGTATTAAAATTCACTATTAATTATTAAATAATAAATCTAAGTAAAATTTTATTATATTTTAATTATTATAATAATTAAGATCTTTTAATTGTAATTAGTATAATATATAAAAATGAAATAAACTTGTATTATGGAATAAAATATTAAATAAATAAAATAAAATCCTACTAAAATAAACCATTTATTAAAAGTATATTAAATTAATAATTAATTTTATATAAAACGTATTTTATTTTAATAAGAATTTATTGTTTTACTAAACATAAAGCAGTACATTATTTAAAAGTGAATTAATAGGTTTATATTTCAGTAACTAGTTTAAAATTCCATTATAATTAATATATCTTTAACAAAGATATAATTGTATAATCATTCTTATTCAAATATTATTAAATAAAAATATTTAATCACGAACATAAAATGAATGTATTTTTAAGATATTGTCACATTATTGAAAAACTTAAATTTATAATAGGAAAAGATCTTTACAATTATTGAAAGTAAATGAATTATTACATAAAATTTAATGCAATAATAAATATTTTTTATAAAAACTGTAAAATGAAATATATAATTGTATATCTTAAAGAATAACAATTAGTTTTTCAAAATTCATATTCCTTGTCGTGTAATTTTAATAATGTAAAAAATATGACTATTATTATTTAAATAATAAATATACAAATATATATTAAAGAATATTTTAAACGCTTTTAACGCTATTTTAAAGAATAAATACAAAATACTATTATGTAAATAATTTAATTTGAATTTTAATAAATAATAAAAAAAGTATTACTAGAAAAGTATTACTAGAAAAAAGTATTATTAGAATTAAGTTTTTAATCAATTATTTAAATATTGACTTAAATATCATGTCAAATAAAACATTGAAATTGTAAAATTTTTTTATTTCTATATTCATTTATATTACAATACTTTGCGGTAAATATAATGATAGTCTAATTTTGTATTTGTTATATTTTTATAGAAGTAAAAATAATATACATATAAATTTATATTTTAAATTATTATGAAGTAAAATTTTTATGAAGAAAGAAATGGAATTACAAAAATATTTAATTGTTTAACATTAACTAATATTATCTATTAGAATCTAATTTTTATTTTGAATGTTTTACACGTAATATAATATATAAATCGTAAAATGGTGAAAAAGTTTTAATTTATATATATATATATATGTATTTGATTAGAATAAAATGAAATTTACAGTCAATTTTATTGATAGAAAAATTATTTATTAAAAATTTTCTATGCACATACCCCAAAAATTTTTTTTATAATAAAATGCTTTTATATCCCTTATTAGTTAATATTAAATTTTCAATTATTTAAAAAATATCTTATATAAATAGTTAGTAGTTAGTAATAAAACTTGTTTATACCATTCTTTGTTAGAACTGAGAATTTAAAAACATTTATCTGATTAACAATTATTTAAAAATTTTATATTATTTAAAGAGTCTATAAATTAAGAAATATAAATTGCGGTCTTAAGGTAAAAAGTTAATAAACTGATTTGTCTGTAATTTAATTGAAATGGCAAAAATGTTTCTACTAATTTTATTTTAGATAATTATAAATCATTTTAAAATAAATATCTAAACCTATATTTGTCGTGTGATATGTAATAAAAATGTAATCATAAAGTAACATACTAATTACATAATATAAATAAGAATTCGTAATTGAATAAACCATAACAATGACAAATATAATAATGTTTCTATCTGTGATTCATTAACATAATCGATGTTATATATAAGCCATATAGATACTATGTATATAGTGTAACTCCTCTACATCATTTATTCGATCCTATTCCATACTATACTGTTTAAAAAATTGTTAACAACTTGCTAATATTGCCCTTTCAATTATGCAATTATAAATAATTAATTTAATCAATTCGATAATACGAGAAACTAAAATATTGAATGAAAAACATTGACTATGGAAATTCAGAAATTTTATATCTTCAGTTAGGCGTAGCAGATATGCACGAGACATTGCCTGGCCTGTCAGAACAATTTGTCGATAGCGGACGAAAGATGGATATAATGCAGGAAACGTCAAAGGACTTTGAGAGTATCACTAGGGATAGACTAAAGTGTGGTTGGTTTTGGTTCCGGCCTTCCTACTTACAGAAATATCGAACAGCTAAATGGGCGCTGTTTTGGCTTTGTTGGGCTGGAGCCATGCAAGGTACAATATCAATGTGTTTTTTTATTGTTAAATGAACGCACATATTAATTCCACGTTTATTACACATTTAACGTCTTTTCTAAATATTTTTATGTAATAAAAAATCAACTTAATTAGTACAACTAAGTATATGAGGCATTTGAATGGATAAATTAAAAAAGAAAATACTAATTATAATGATTATAGGTTTAAATATAGTATTTCAAATTTATCTTAATTTTCAAAAATGCTGATGTAATCGCATGAAATTAATAATGAGGAATTCTTCCTGCTGAAATGTTTTTTAATCGATTAATTAATTTTATAATATATTTTTTAATAAACAGAAGTACTTATATAATCGAATATTGTCATTGCATGCTGTAAATGCTCTACCAATTATGCTCTAGAATTAATTTCACATGTTTATTCTATTAAACAAAGCATCAATATTATACAATAATTATAAATATATATTATATGTAATATAATTTACGTATGCTACAAAATATATATGAAGCTGACATTCATAAATTTAAATAAAGATAAAATACGTATATTTATAATAATATAATAATAAACTGTAATAATTTATAAATTTTGTATTAAAATGTTATTCTTAATTTACGTGTTTCAAATGTTATATATATAAATGTATTTGCTTCAAACTATTCTTATTTTAATTGATTTATAAATCTTTATATTTTATTTCAACGGTAAAAATCAAATAAAATATTATCACAAATTAATTAAATTAGACTTCATTTATTAAATTTTAAAATAAAATATTTAGTATTCGGTGATTAGGTAAAAGCTACAGTGTCGATACTTGTTTTAAGCATTAAAATTATAAACACCATATTATTTAATTATTAAACAGCCATTTTAGCCAATTAATAAATATAATCGTAACGAGCTTGGGAATAATTTAAAACGATATCAGCGTGACAAGTATAGTTATAGTAAAACAGTTTAACTGGAGAAACGATCGATCGATATGACGGAGGGATGATGAAAGATGTGAGTTGTATACCACGATAAAATCGGTATGATAGTAAACGGTAATTATTTTGCTTCATCGCTCGAATAAAAAATCTGAAATTTTTTAATAACAAAGTGATTTTGCATTGAAATATAATATTACGAATTTTAAGAAAGAATGACTTGCAATAAGCGAAAATAAAATTTTCCATAAATGTATCACATTTATGGAAATAGAAGGAAATAAGTATGACAATAAGTAAGACAAAATTGATGAAATAAGATAAAAAGAAAGAGAGAGAGAGAGAAAGAAAGTAGACTGGCCATGAAAATGAAATACCAGATTTGAAGTCGTTTGGAAAGAAAAGATGAAAAGCTTATTTGTTTATGTCAACGAATACTAAAAGGCATTAAGATGCACGACAGTTCCATTAAACTCGACCTTTGAAATTCTTTGGCTTTAAAATCCTCGATCTTATCAACATTTTAAGACTTGCCTTAGTTGAGAAATTTAACCTGATAGAAAACTTCCTATATCCACAATATATCTTGAACCACATTTTTCATTAAATTTATACAATAATGCACGATATAAATTCCTTTTCTTATTTTATTTTTATACATTTCTCTGTCAAAGTTTATCATTTTTAATATAATTAAAAAAAAATTAGATTAATAATTTATTGTTATTCTTTTTATTATTGTTTGACTCCTCTCAATTAATGTTGACTTTAGTCAATAAGAAACGAAATGAAATTATAATAAATTATATTAATAAGTAAGCGAATTAGTATTCAATTGTGTATATATTGCTTAATTTCATTTATTTAAATAAATGCTCCAATTAACTATTTAATCAATACCGAATATTGTTAAACAATATTTGTTAAATAATAATTGTTTGCATAAATATAATTAATTATTATAGATACAAAAGCTATAAATTATAAAAATATAACAATCATTCATTATGTAAGCAATGAATGTTGATTTATATTTTTTAAAGTACATGTATTCAAATATTACTCAAATTCATTATAAAGATTCTCAAGTATATCTTCTACTTAAATGTATAATATTGAATATTATATACAGATATGTAAATGAAATAGAAATAAATTATTCAACTTTTATTCTTATCATTTTTTAATGACAATTATTAGAAATTTTTCATTTTCATGAAAATAATAAAAAAAATCAGCTTTAAATATTTAATTGAATAAAGCTTTGAAAAATATTAAATAATTATTTTAAAAAAATTTCCATTGAATATATAAAATTGAAAAAACAATAAAGCATCAAAGAAATAGTTTTTACTAAAAAAATTCTTGAATATCAAATTAAGTGAAGTTATACTAAGATTAATTTTTAATAATTATAGTAATATATTTATAAATATTAGTTTTTCAACAACATTGTAAACTTTATTAATTAAAATATGAATAAATATATTATTTCCATTAAAAAATGAATATAAAAAAGAAAAATACTTAAGGTAAGAACAAAATTATTTTCGACTATATGTTCTGTAAAAAATAATTTTTACATAGAAATATTCGTAGCAAAGTGATGCAATAATTACATTCATTCTATTCAACATTAATTTATTCTATTGGAAAAATTTATATAATTCTTACATTTTTTATTAAAGTTTCGATGTATTATTATATTACTATGCTACACTAGTCAAATTTGAATAAATTATATTATTTAATAACACATATTGCTTCATTATAAATTTTTTACATATATAATAATTTATTTAAGAAATATTTACATTATTTAATATATTACATACGTTGATTCTAAGAATATTGTTTCCGAGATTATTTTGTTTATATTGCTTAATCAGTTGCAATAAGAATTAAAAAATTGCAACCTTTACATGATATTAAATATTTAAAGTGAAATATATAGGTAACTACTTATGATAAAAAAAATTTAATGTTATTTTATTATAATTACAAATATTACATTTAAAATTACAATATTGCAATAATTATATATATTATGTTGAAATTTTTAAATGAATATGTAATAATATACGAAATACACATTCAAATTGTTTATTTCTCAACAAGCCTAAGTGTAATTAAAATATTTTTTAACTATTTGAGAAAGATATTTTTTATTATAATCTTACTTTTTACTTACTTTATAATAGAAAATAAAAAGTAAAATGGATAAAATACAAAGAAAATAGCAGATAATAAATAAGAAAAAATACTCGTTTGTAAAAATGAAGGCGACAATCTGAATTATTATTGCAAATTATTAATCTAAGCAAGGATCGTATTACTACAAAAATACTAGTCTAACTATTTACATTTACTATACGTAATTCCATACCTTTTTATTCAATGGATAAAATATAAAATTTAATCAATGTATTTTATTTAATTGATTGTGTATGAAACAAACAACTAATATTAGATATTAAAATGTATATTTATTTGGTAAAACTACACAAATAATATCACATAATATTTATTTTTAAGTGTAATAATACTATTTTTTAACAGTTTAAAAATAACAATAAATATGTAAATATCTAAAATCAAAAGTTTCTTGTGGCAAATATTAAAGAAATAATCCAGTTTCGCTCTTAACTTGTTAGAGCATAGTAAAAAAAAAGCAGGGCTTTAGAAACAGCAGTAGCTTATAAAATTCATACAAAATTATACAACAAATGAGATTATTTTTTAAAATAATCTAATAATAATTTAATAATAATCTTTTTCTAAGCCTACGATTTATGTTTCAATTTAAATTCAACAGTAATGATTTATTCCACTTTTATAGTTGATCATCTTTAAAAAAAAAGTTCAACGCTTTGTGGCCTATAATTTTCAAAATTCAATATTTTTACATTATTTTAACAAAAATGATAAGAACTAAATATATGATGCCATAAGAATTCTAATTACATATGTTGATATAATAACTATAATCAATACGTTATTACTCTGTTTCTTATTATTTAATTAAATTGTTCATTTTTCTTATTATTTTAGTAAGTTGTTATTTTTAAATACAAGCAAATGTATTAAAATCGTTTTGTAGAACAAAGGCTGAGGAACTATCTATATTCTTATATACTTAAACATTCCTTTTACATATTTAAATTAATATGATAAAAAGGATTGTTATTAAGTTTTGTAATATCTTATTATTATTAAACAATGTATGGAAATAATGGTATACAGATTATAAGTATTCGATTAATGCATATAATATATATATATCTTATATAATATATACATTAATTTATAATGTTATATAATTATATATTGTATAATTAATGTATAATATATATTAATTACTATATAATTTGTATATAATGTGTTGTATATATATAAAATTGCTGTTAATGTTGTAAAATAATAGGTTGTAAAATTACCACATTCGTAAATATTTAAACGAATAACAATACATTCGCGCACACATATATAAGTTGCATATTTTAATATAAACGTGAAAAAATATATTAAATGTAAAATGTTTAATTTAAGAATTCTTTTATTACTTATAGTATGTGTCCTGATAGAAAATTGCAAGTTTCAATAAAAAGACTTTCGTGGTAAAATCTCTTATAACAAAGCTGATTTATTTGTTATTGAATGTTTTATTGTTAAAATTTCAATCATATTTCTACTTTTTAAAGATATAAAAATATAATATTAATAAATGTGCTATGATTTTTTATGTTGCAATGATTTATTCATAGATATTAAATATTTTTTAAACCTTATCAATAATTTTTATGTTATATATAAGAAGAAATTAAAAATGCCATTTTTTCTAATCTTTGAATTAATATTATGAATCTTAAATTATTGCAGGAATGGTTGTAAATGGCTTTATTAATGTTGTTATCACAACGATAGAAAAGCGATTCGGATTCCGTTCATCTCAAACGGGTCTCATAGCTGGGGGATATGATATAGCGAGTTTCTTCTTGCTAATTCCGGTCAGCTATTTGGGTGGTCGCTCTAACTCCAGTAAACCAAGGTTTGTATTCTCAATAATAGGTAATTCAACTTTTCGTTTCAGTGGCGTCTATGCTTTCTCTTTTTAGGAAAGTGCGCAGAAAGCTTTTTTGACCGAAAAATTGTAAAACTAACGTTGACTTTAATAAATTAAAGGTACATAGGTATTGGCGTACTAGTATTGGGCCTGGGTAGTCTTCTGTTCGCTTTACCACACTACTTAGTCAGTCCTTACAGAGGAAGCAATCAAGTACAAAATACATGCAGCATATCATCAAATTCGTCATCAATAAGTTCAGTAAGCGAGTACTACATTTTCGTAATAATTAGATGATTACAACTCATTTTTGCAATATTTTGAGACCTGTGTAAAAATTTTTATTTATTTTTATAGCAAATTTAACGCTGAAGCGATTATTTTAAAGGGATAATATCAGGTTATTTTATTCAAGCAAATCAAAATACGTGCTTAATGCACATGTTATTATTAATTTTTAAATTGATATTGCTCAATTTTTCTTGTTGTTTCTAACTTTCTTTCATTTTACATGTCATAAGCATTGTGTTGACTTGAACATTTTCAGTTTACAAACATTGTAATATTATGTAACAATAATGCATCATTTAAAAAAATTAAACTAAATAATATTAATTTAAAAAATATTTTGCACCTTTTAAAGTATTTGATAAAATGAATAAATAGATAGTTCTGGTAAAGCTTAAGTTAAATAAAAATTCGAGTTTTATTAACTAATGTTATAATGTTATTTTAATACAATTAAAAATGTGAAATATCAAAAATAAAGATTTTATAATATCTAATTAATATAGTAGAAATCAGAATGCTACTTTTCTTGCTCTTGATTAATTTTTTAACTTAAAAGCTAAATAATAACAATTATGTTACATTAATATAGATAAATATATTCTTATCCATAATATAATATAATGTAATGTAATAATGTTTCATTTTTCTTTAAGTTTGATAGATTTTGTCAATTAATATACTGGGTGGTGGTAACTTTTATTCAGTGTGTGATACATAAAAGATAAATCAGATTATTAGGAAGTTACATTTAAATATATGACAATAATAATGTCACTGTAATATTTAAAATCTAAAATAAATTTTAAAATAAACCATTTCTTATAAGATAAGAAAATTAAGAAAATTTATGTTTTCTACAACCGATAAATATTACTGCTATTTTAAGTTGCAGACGAGTAATGAAATTACGTACATGAAATTTTGTATAACGTCTATTATATTGCATAACATAATATTAAAAATTCCTTATATAATACTTTATATGGCCTATAATTTATATATTAAAAATACTAAATATGAAATATTATTTTACACTAAACAGGATAAATTAATTTATACATGTTATAAGCACATCCAATATGCAGTAATACAAATCAAAATGAGAATAAGAAATCACAGAATACGTTCTTGTTATAAAAGCCATAAGAATTGTTTTTTTTTTTTTTTTTTTCTATAGCTTAGTATAAAAGTCAGTAGGCACCAAATCAGTGATACTCAATAGGATATTCATTAAAAGTTCTCCTGTAATAGAAATGCAGGTCTCTCCATACACTAGCACATTATTTACTAGAACTATTTATTATAACTTTGCAGGCGTCGTGCTCTAGTATGGAGCAGACGGAGCTGGAGCCGCATGGTAATATATACTTAATGATGTTCCTCGTAGCCCAACTTCTGCATGGTGCAGGTGCTGCGCCATTCTATACGCTCGGTGTCACTTATCTTGATGAGAACGTCTCCAAGAAAATGTCTTCTGTCTATTTGGGTAAAAATATTTTTTCACTCGTGCTTCAATGTATAAATTGTACAATTGTATGAATTTTATTGCATTTGATGAATCGCTCAAAGACCCCTTTCAAAAAAGTTATTACAAATAATTACTGGCTCTCACCTTGTAATACAATCACCTAAAGCGACAGAAATTACAAATTTAAATAACGATATGTACAAACTGGAGCTTAAAAAGGTTATTCTAATTGACAGGCATTTACTATACAATGGCGGTAATTGGACCTGCTTGCGGCTACGTCATAGGAGGCGAACTGCTTAAGTTGTATACGGACTTCCTAAGCGTCGATCCAGGGTCGTAAGTAAACTAATTAAGACCCATATGTGTGTATACTTACACTTTTTAATTCGACCGCAAATGCAAATAATGAATAAAATTATCTGGAAATTCAATAAAATGAAATGGAATCTTCTAATTGATTAAAGAAGCTGAGGAATTGTTTTTTGTATTTTTTAATTATTTAAATTAAACAATTTTATTTAATATTATTTAACTAATGATTAAATCTCAATAAAACTAATAAATAAAAAACATCAATGGAAGCTTGTGAAAATAATATAATAAAAATAAGATATAATAAGAAAATAAAATAATAAAATTATTTATATGAATGATAATGTATAACTTTCATTAAAACGATGAAAGTTATATTTTCTTAAATGAATTGTGAAATTAAACAATTTGAAATTGAAATTAAATAATAAATCCTTTTATATATGCATAATTTTTTTTTTTTTGCCTCTAACAAATAATAATAATTGTATTTGTGAAAAAAAAATCTAAGTAAAATTCATAATTTCTTTTCGTTAATACTACCATTTATAATCCTATAATAAATCTTCTTATGAAAATTAAAAAGGTAAATGTTTTGCTTTCCCTCTCATGATTCCCTCGTCATAAATTCGCCCTGTTATTATTTTTCTCTTACCCGTCTGCACTGACGTATAGTAATATTTATAATTCTCCACAATATTTTTGCTAAAAGATAATTAGGTTGTAACTAAAAAAAGAAAAAAAAAACAATTTTGTAATAGTATTTATCAATATTATAAATATGCAAAAGATTTCTATGTTTAATAATTATTATTTCAGATTATTTATAAATTTCTATCATATAGTGATACTGCAAATATTTATGTGCTTATTTCATTATTACAATAATAAAATTCAATTTAAATTAATAATTAACTTTTTATATTTGTATTATATATAATCGCATAGCTCTTTTAATTCGTATCAAAATTCAAAATATAAAATACTATAATAGTGCAAAATAGAAAAAATAAAGGATTGAGAAATAGAAAAGTAGAAATAAGTAAAAAAATGTGACATAAATATTATGCGGACAAAAATTATTGCATGTGCTGTCAGAGACTTTATGTATACCCACATTAGTGTATCTAATAGATCGAGATTAATATTACACATAACCCCATATATTGACCGACTATCCCATGGGGAAAAATTTCAAGCAAACCTCTTTTTAACAATTTTTGTTTCTTTCTAATTTTCAGTTATAAAAGCATTTTAATTATATTATAATGTTATATGTCGATTATCAAATAAGCTATATCAAATTGAAGTTTAAGCTTTAATTGGAAATATATATCTTTTTATTATTAATAATTAAACTATAATATTACATAATCAAACTTACAATTTGTTTATATTACTTTATAAATTTCAAATTAAATAATAAACAGATTTGTTTCCAAATACATAGAAGATTTAAATAGATAAATAATTAATATATTAAGTTTACTGTATGAAATTACTTACTACATGAAAACTTTTTAAAGATTTTTTTAGTTCAAATGATTTATAGATGTAATCAACTATACAAAAAGAGAAAATTAAGATAATATACGTACAAATGCATCGACAACATTTTAATTTATTGGAATATAAACTAACCTGATATAATAATAAAAAATTAGTAAAAATCAAACGTAATTTAAATATAGTATAAATTCTTTTTACATTATTTTATATATAATATCTATAGATAATATATATAATTATATAAAAACTAATATGATGAATGGTCTACTAACATAGCTTATGAATATTAATATAATTTTAATTATTACTACTCATTTTACAAAATGTTTTATCACTTTCTAAATTATATCAATAATGGGAATATTGAAGCTTTAGATTACATAAGAATCATAATTAATACCATATAATGCATGTACTGTTCTAAAATCTGAAATAAATTAAAACAGTGATTCAAGTTAAAATAAATTAACACTAACTTGCTTGTTTGAGTATTTTGAATAAATATATTCAACTTATTATTAGAGAAAAACTTTAATTTATTTTAATTAAATTAATTAAAAAATACATGGATCTCCTTTCATATTCAGAAAATACTTTAATCGTTTAAATTTTAATAAAAATTAATACATTAAATTCATATTCAGCACATAAGAATGTATCATTTATACATTTTTAATGTTATATGAAATAAATATAATTTGTTGATTAAATTTTTTTTAATAAAAAACTTCATTGTCTTATTAAGGATTTTTTTAGAACAATACTTTTACTTGATTGAAATAAAATTTGCAAAAGATTAAAGCTATACCTGAATATCCTTTTAATTTACAATTTTTATAAATTTAAGTAAACGTTTGTAACAAATATTTTTATAAGCTTTACTTTTATTTATTGTCCATTAATCAATGTATACTATAAATGAATAAAAAAAAATTAATTTTATATAAAAAATATTATCTTAATTCATTCGAAGAAATAGTATTTTAATTTTCGCTCTTACAAATAGAAGTTTAATTTAATATTTAGTAGTACTTATAAAATAATCAGGAATTACTACTTAAGGTTTTAAAAAAATTTGTTTTAGTAGATTAAAATTACGACTGATCAATACGTATAGATTTCTTAAAGTTGTGAAACTAAACTTATCTCAATCTTCGAATTAGCACGTATTGTAAAGTATAAAGTACATATTATAAATAATTCCAATGATATCTGCCTTAAGGTGTAAAATAATTGTTTAGTATGCATCGTTTAGTGACTCAGTCCCAAATTATGAATCATATGTAGAGCGTAAATATTTCCTGGGATATAAATTTCTGCACCTTCAATGACTTAAAAATCAACTAATTATTTCATATACTACTTACTTCATTTTAGTAGTTATAATTATAAATATTTAACATATTTATGGAACGAGCCATTATTATCCATTGTTTCAAATATAATTACAATAAATTATCCGAAAAAACGTAACATCCGTGCCAAAAACTTTTTTTCTCATAAATAGGAAGAAAAAACTACTTCTTTATTAGCAATTATTTACACTTTTCAAAATCTAATATGCAGTGGGTTTAAATTGCAGAATTGGATTAACACCTGACAGTAACGTATGGATGGGAGCTTGGTGGGTCGGCTTTCTTGCAGCTACTGTAATTTGCTTTGTAATTGCATTACCACTTTTAGCCTTCCCGGCGATTTTACCAGGTGAATTCTAATATTAATCTAAAAAATTCACGTATTACAGAAAAGAAAATATTTGCAGATTTTAAGATTTGTATTTTATATTTATGTAAATATAAATATATATATTTAATATTACAGAAAAGAAAATATTTGCAGATTCTAAGATTTGTATTTTATATTTATGTAAATATAAAAAAAAATATATATATATATATATATATATATATATATATATATATATTTAATATATATATTTAATATAATAAATAATAATAACAATAATAAAAATAAAATTTTTCAAGTAAAACCACAGTAGAAACATTGCTTTAATAACATTTACTATTTTATGAAATAAATAAATAAATACTTAAAATAATTGTTACGTTTAAAAATATTTTATTTTTGTTTTAACGAGACTAATATATGAAAATAGAATATCCAAATTAAATATTATTTCATTCACATTTCAGAATTCTTAATCTATTTTAATGCATCGAATGGCTATTATATGTTTAATTAATATTTTGTATATAAATATAAAAAAAAATTCTTTACTAACCACTTCACTTTGTTAATACATTTGTTATTAACTTTAACTTTGTTCAACAGAAAAGAATACGTATAAAATAAACTAATGTTTCCTTTTACAAAAAGTACATTGCAAAATTAAATAACTCAGTATGTAGTACTATTTATATATGAAAATGCACATAAATATATATTATAAAGTTATTACAAAGTATAAATAATTATAAAGTATATACAATTAAAAAGTATATAATTAAAAAATTTATAAAATTCCTCATAACTCGGATGTATTGGTGAAAAATAATGAATAATTTATTAATCAATGTATTTGAAATATAAATGTATAATATAACTAAATCGTCTAATTAAATATGAAAATTATGATATGAAACATGTTCAAATAAATGATTAAAATTGTTTTCAAAATTCAAATAGATATTATTCAATGATTTTTTAAATATCAGATATTATGCAATGCATTGTGATTACGTTTAATATATATTTGTGATCATCAGTGTTTAATCACCAATAATACAAATTTATTTAACAGGATCAGAGGAACTAGCCAAAGAAAAAGTATCAGAAGCTCACGAAAAACCAACTTCATCATCGAGTGCACGAACTGGCGAAGCTTTTTCAAAAATTCGTGAACTTCCTAGAGCATTAACGGAATTACTCGGCAATCCAGCTTTTTTCATGCTGAATCTTGCTGGTGCAAGTGAAGGTTTACTAATAGCTGGTTTCGCAGCTTTTCTCCCAAAATTAATAGAAAATCAATTTAGCGTTAACGCCAGTTTAGCAGCTCTGCTTATGGGTGAGATACGTGGAACATTTTTAATGAATGTTTCCGTTTAACTAACGTAAAATAAATATATTTGTAAAATAATAAAGTAATGTTATATGCATCTTTAGTGCATAGCTATTTATATCTTTTAATATAAAAATGAAATTCTTAATCCAGAATATTTCATTATATATAAAATATACATTTGTAGTTCCACATTAATAAGCAATACAAGCTCTCTTAAACAATAACAATTTTACTTTAAATATTTTAGGTTTGATTACCGTACCGGCTGGTGGTGGCGGAACATTTCTTGGAGGGTATTTAATTAAGCACTGGAATTTACCATGTTCAGGAATTCTTAAGTTTTGTATTATTGCTACAGCCACGTGCATCGCATTCACATTCTGTTTTATATTAAGTTGTCCTAATTTGGACTTTGCTGGCCTTACAATATCATATTCTAACGAAAATAAGTAAGTTATGATTATTTCCTTAATATTGTATTTTTAACCTTTATCGCTAAAGTTACATTATATATGAGAATAAAAAATAATTTACTAAAATAGATTTAATTAACGTAGTTGAAAGATATTGCTTTAAGTGAATTATTATAAAATATATATATATATTTCATCTAATTACAATATTAATATAAACATTTTTAAATATCTGGACTAATAAAAATCGTTATACATATTTTAAAGAATTACTGCGAATATTTAATGTTTTTAGTCTTTCAGTCTTAAACAAATTATTTACTTTCTATTAATAATATTAGAAAGCATATGATAGAATCCCCTAAAAAATATTTACATTCATATGATCTAATTATTATAATTAACTAATGGTATTAATAATTCGTAGAAAATCGTTGAGTTTGGATGGCATGTGTAATATGGGGTGCGGATGTTCAACTTCAAACTTTAATCCAATTTGTGGTGTTGATGCAATAACTTATTATTCACCTTGCCATGCAGGATGTTTTCAGGAAATATCACTACCTAATTTAAAGGTACGTAAACTAAGAAATTATAATTTTTAAATTTTTTACATACATAAATGTAATACACCTAGGTAATTTTATTAAATATTCAGAAATTAAAATACAGACTTTATGTTATCTATAAAAAGCTTTTAAAAAATCTCTTTTTAGTACAGTTATTTGAAAACTTTCATACGAGTGTATTTCATACGAGTAACTAATTAAATTAGCTGGAAAGCAACTGTAATTATATTTTTTACATTAGTGTACTAAAGCTTCTATAATAGATCTATTATATACAGATTTATAACTCTATCAAATTTTCTACTTTAAATTTCTTATTCTGCATAAATAAAAATTAAATTATTATAAGACATTGCTTAACTATGCAGAATAACAATAAAATTTTAAACTATTAGGTTTACACTAACTGCAGTTGTATTGACGCAACGGCCATGAATCTTTCTATCGGCACTAATGGCAAAGACTTCATCTCATATGAAGCCACAAATATGACATGTGCAAGCAAGTGTAATTACTTATGGCTTTTCATCGGTCTTGCATTCTGCAATATGCTGATGACATTTCTCTGCACGATGCCAGCACTCTCATCAACTTTGCGAGTTGTTCGTGATGATCAACGATCGTTTGCTCTAGGTATTCAGTGGATCAAGGTACGCATCCTTGGAACCATACCAGCTCCAATTATTTTCGGTACACTCATCGACGAAACATGCATCCTCTGGCATAAAACTTGTGACGAACGAGGTGCCTGTCTTGTTTATGACAATTACTATATGAGCAGGTAATTCTTTCATGCATAATTTCAGCCTGTAATAAAATCTGTAAATACCAATAAAAAGTGCAGTATTCAATTGGCAAGATTTCTTTTAAATATATCTTTTGAAAGTCTTGGAACTATTTGGAATGATGACACAATATAATATGTCAAAATTATGCATATGTATTTATACTTATTTTCATCACGTAGGTACATGTTCGCATTAGCATTTATCGGAAAAGCGGCATCTCTACTATTTTTCTTTCTGGCTTGGTGGTTCTATGTTCCCCCTGGGAGCCGAAAGATAAATCCCGAGCCTCGACCAGAACCTGTTACAGCACTTACGTCTGCAACAATACAACATACACAGCAGTCTAATCCTTCGAACATATAAATTAGTTTTCTTTACTCAATTTTATAGATTTTTGTATTTACAATACGGCGCTTACTTATGAAAGTATTACTTTTTTCAAATCTAAAGTACAAGCGAAATTTTACAATATGAATAAAAATATAATTACACTATACCAATTCGTTTATATATATATATATATATATATATATAATGTGTGTACATGTGTGTATGTACCTACATTTACATGCACGTAAGTATAGGGAAATTATGCATGTGCATAATGTATGATGTGATGAGTATATAACGAAGGTAAGCAACTATGTATGAATATAGGTATACATGTATGCATATATGTTATGTGTCTGATACAATTCTCAGTTCTTTTAATTAATATAAGTAATATATTCTCAGTGAAATACATTCTTAAAAAAAATAATATAAAACTACAACTTTTATATATTAGTTTAAATCATGATTACCATTTAAAATGTTCTTTAAAGATAAAATGATTCCATTTATGTAATTAACTTAGAATATTTTCATCTTCAAATAAAACTATATTGTCAATTCATCTATATTATTAAAGCTACGGTAAAATCATTATATTCTCATTAGTTTGAAAAAATAAAGCTAGTTTTTTTATAAAAAATAATATTATTAATTTAAGTGAACTGACATGAATTAAGTAAAAGTATTAACTTGTAAATATCTCTGCAATAAAATATTTATAATTTAGTTATTTGTATTAAATATGTGTAAAATCTATCATTAGATACCTTATATATAAACCTCACGAATAGCAACTTAATAGCATGAACTGATTAATATTGATTATAGAATGTAACTACAATTAGTATTTCTAATCGTATAACTTCTATAAAGATGAAAAAGAATTTTTTAATTCTTCAAATATTTGACTGAGTGCTAACTGAACTTTATAAAATTTTATGATAATTTAATAATAAATGACTGAAAATTACAATAATGCAAAAATATTTTATTATATTAGATACCTAAATATTTACATTTATTATAAATATCTTATAAGAGTAATTGAATATTAACGTTCTTGGTAGTGTAAAGAACTAGAAATGTATTTCGCTTCAAAATTGATTAAATAGAAGGAAATGTCAAAACTTTTACATGTACTTTTTATTGGCATACGTTTTCTGCAAATATGTATTGTGTATCGAAAAAATGGGAAACAACTTAATGTTTTTAAATATATTCTAGTATTATTAGTGATTAAATTTTGCAAATTTTTTTCAATACAATTTTTACCACTTCATAATTTTTTCGGAATAAATAAATATATTACATAATACAAAGTATACAATGTAATCATCAATTGAGATATATGGAATTTCAATTAATTTATGAATTTTATAAATTAAATTTCCGTAATAAATGAATTCAAATGTATGAGATACAGTTAATTCGAACTAAAGTAAATATATCGGTAAAATAATTTAATATATCGTTTTATACCTATCGTTCTTTTACTTCAAGAAAACCTGCACTCTTCGACTGACACTAGACACTTCTGATTTTTCTTATTTTCAATATTATTATTTTATCTTTGACAATAATATTATCTGAAAACTTTTATTTCACATTTTTCAATAGTTTTCATTTAGAAAAAACTTTCCCCTGCACAATCCTATCGCAATCATTCAAATAATTTTTTTATATTTTATGACGTTATAATTATTAATACATAATTATGCTTTTCAAAATATTATTTAAAAATAGTTATTAGAAGTTATTATATTTTATTTTAACAAACAAAAATATATATTGCATAAGTGCATTGTAGATCGCTGCTTCATCGACGGATACCAATTTCAAGATAGTGCTGCTATCTAGGTGTTTATTAAAATAAATAATTTTATATATGGAAGTTGAAAGAGGACTATGCCTTCTATTACAAGTACTAAAAACTTTCTATATATCCAAAAAAATTTCATTGCAATATTAAAATCTATTTTTACTTTATTCATAATATTTTTACAAAATTAACAATTTTTAAGTATTTATATTAGTTACCAATTGAAAAAATTAATGTGATCATTCGAGTAAACTAATAGTAAATTATATTTATATATCATATTGAAATTATCTATTTGATATGCGTTAAATATTTATAATAGCAAAATTACAAGAACTTAATTAAGTTCAAAGTTGTAATATTGAAATTTTTTAGCAATTATTTATTTTCATTTTTATTATGTATAATTGAATACAAATTAATCAAAGACTTCAAATTTATTAAATTTTTTGAATTGTTATTATAAACTAAATATGTTGTTATTAATGAATTAACCTAATATTTAATATATTTAAATACTGGAACAAAATTATCAATTATGATGTAAAATTAATTACTAAAGTATAGTTTATATGATAAAATTTAAAAAATTGATACAATAATAACTTTGCTTTCCCTAATCGTTTTGTTCTATAAATAAAATAATCTGAATATATATCTTATATTATTTATATCAAATTTGATTAATAAAATAACTTTTCGAGATTTAGATATATTATTCAAAATAATTAGTACGGCCTCTTGGTCTAGGGGTATGATTCCTGCTTTGGGTGCAGGAGGTCCCGGGTTCAAATCCCGGAGGGGCCCTTTTTACTTTTTTAACATATTATTTCTAAAATATTAAAATATTAAAAATTAAAAGAAATCTTACGAACAATAATAGTTATACTACAGTATTCTATTATTTTCAATTGTTTCTGTTACAGTGTAAAGTCAAGCAATGACAATATTGTTAAATCCTTTATTTCATCATTAAATTTTCATTTAATTGAATAATGAAAATAATTTTAACAAAAAATTTATTAAAATTAAAATTGTATTTAAAACTTTAGCTATACTTATGATACTTTTAAATGGGTTTATAAATTGATATTATCTTAATGATCTTTCAAATATACTCAAAATATGTATGAATGTACATTCTAAATATAATTTAAATTTTTTTTTAATCATGCAAGTTAATTTTTATCATAAGTAATACTTTCTCAAATATTAGTACATATATGCAGTTATTCATGAAATACAGCCATTATAATTTTTACGAAGTAAAATGAACAACTCATTATTGAAAATATTTTTTTATTAAAGAGATTAATCTATACATACTTTTTATTGTTATATATTTATAAAACAATGTATGTAATAGGCAAATAAACTACAAACTTAGGCATATTTTTTTATTAATTATTTTTTTACTACTACTTTTATTTATTTATTTCATACTAGAAAAAGTCATAATTATTTTTAAAAAACTTCATTTCTTAATCTATTAAATTATATTTAAAAACAAACTGCTTTTTTACTCTTGTATTTATAATAATATTTCGTGTATATACTCATATTTATCATTACATTATTATACTATTTATAAAATAGCAATTGATATTTTACATTGCCTATTTAACCTCTTACTATATTATATAAATTATTATTGGAAAATCTAACCAATTTTATTTAAATTATTTATTTTCGAAACATCAAAACATAATATAATTAAATATATGTATATTCTCTGAAACAAATGATAAAACAGATATATATATATAAAACAGATTATAAAAAAAAACAAAAAATATACATAATTATAATTTTATGATTATTTTCATAAAAATTATACTTTGTTTACTTTTTATTTTGCTGTTTATTATGTCACTTTATAGAAATATATTTTATTTCTATTTAATTAACATCTATTTGTTTAATATTTACATATAAATTGATCTTGATCGTTAAATTGCCTTTGTATTTTAAATTGATATTTAGACATTATTATATTAAAGCAAATAAATCTAGGAATAAAATATGATACGATTACTTAATAGGTTAATAAAAGAATTATTTTGATTTTATGCAACAACTTATTTATCCAAAATTTATATATAAACTTACGCTTTGTATTCTTTATTTCTTTACCATCAAGAAGACTATTTTGAATAGAGCGAGTGTTCGGTTATAAAGTAATAATATTCTCTGTAAACACGTACTCTTGGCGTCATCGATTCGGTAGAATAAAATCTTTCAATTTATTGTAAAGACTACATAATAAGACCACTAATAACTAAATGCAATAATTTTTTAAATATGAAATATCGTTCATTATTAAATTCATATATATTATACTCATTTATTTTCATTTAGAATCACAACTAATAATTAATACATATAATAAATTAATAATATTGATCTTAATTGGTATATTTCTTG
The DNA here is from genome assembly GCA_030522565.1 of Ceratosolen corneri. NCBI lineage: Eukaryota > Metazoa > Arthropoda > Insecta > Hymenoptera > Agaonidae > Ceratosolen > Ceratosolen corneri. The sequence continues at coordinate 12,612 of JAPYYT010000015.1, read as the reverse complement.
GTAAATTATGATTATAACAAAAAATAAAAGTATAAAAATTTTAATGTACTGGTTTTAAATCTATTTCACTACTTTATTATATTACAGTATATAAATAAATAACAAAAAATAAAAATGTTATTACTTTTCTATATCAATTGATGAACTATATTTTTGTCTGGTTTATATAAAAATTTAAAGAATTATAGAAATATCAATATAAGAATACATATTCCATATTTTATTTCATATTTCTGAATTAAAAAATTCTAGCCATTATTACGTTTTATTTGTCAGCTTGAATGCATATTTATAATAATAATGAATTCCTTAAATATAGTTAAATTAAATGTCTATTGTAATAATTTAAAAAAATACTAATTACATAAATATATAATTAATTAGTCTTCATAACTTCATAAATATACCGATCTCATTTTCTGAATTAAATATATTTTTACTATATAATTTGAAGGATAAAATAATTTTATAAAATTATTTAGTTTAATTTATTAATAAATCAAGAAACTTTATAAATTGTAATTTTATTTGTTGTATTTAAATTCGAACGATTAATTCGCCACTTTTAAATATTTAATTAAATAAATATAAGAGTATATTTTTCTCTAAATTTCGAAATGTGATATAATAATTAATAGAAATGAAATAAGATAAATTTCTATTGATTAATAGAACAATAAACTTTATGATTATAGTTATTTATGAATAATTTTTGTTTATTTTTAAACTGTAGTCTCAAAATGAATTTTTAGATTTCCAGGATTGACAAAGCAATAACGTCATTAAATCTTAATTAAATGGACTTCATTTAAATACGATGAATTTATTGAACAAACTTGTTATGAACAACGAAATATTCAAATCTATATGTATAACGGTAACGTGGTTCTAACATTAATTTTTATAAAAATAAATGATTCTTCAGACAAATTAACTTTTATCTTTAAAGAATACAGTACCGATTAAGTAAATATATATCTAATTAATTTTTGAAATTTCATGATCAAAGCGTTCTTATTTTTTAAATAAAATTAAAAAATGCATATATGTCACTAAATTTCAAAGTAAATCTGCCTGTACAGAATTATTTAATCCTTTCAAATAACAGATCTGTAAACTATTAATTTTCTTTGAATTCGTACTATTTCAAAATGAAAGAATAAGTGAATAATTTTTTATTGATTTAAAAATATTTGGTTTGCAGGAATAAACATAAATAATGATTATTTTTCTTTAAATTTAAAACTGTGATATCTCTAGATCAAGTTATCCAATGCTTAGAGTAATAAATCAATAATTACTTTAATATTTTTGTTAATTTACTTAGATTTAACATCAAAAATTAATTCAATCAATTTTAAATACTTAATTAAGTAAAAATAGCCAGTATGTAGGAACCAAATTATAAAATATCTTTCTTTAAATTTCAAATTATGATATCTCTGCGTCAAATTATTCAAATCCAAATTAACAAATTCTCAAATTAAAAAACGTTTCAGTCCGATAACTTGACTTGCTTTAATTAAATATGAAAAGTGTTGTCAAAAACCTTAAAAAATTTACAAAAATAAATAAAATAATTGATATGTAAATTATGAAACATTCAGAACAACGGAAATAACGTATACTGAAAACTAGCACTTATAATAATATTCATAGAGATGCTATTAAATAAAAAATTGTTACCAAATACATATGTTGTCTTTTAAAATAGGCTTAGTTTAAATATATTTGATTTATATCTTTAATATTATGATTATATACATTTTATAATAAAATGTTTAATGATATTTTACATTTTTTGTACATTTAATTATTTCGATATTGTGATATGAAATAGAAAATACAAATAATTAAATATTTATTATATCAATTTATGTATATTTTATTATATATATGTAGTATTTTAGAATAAACGTATATATTATTTACAGATTCAAATAATAAATAAGTTTTCTAATAATTCCATATATCAAAATTAATTTACTAATTATTTTTCGGGGTTTTTAGAAATTTCATTATACTCATATCATATAAATCACGCGATTATATAAATAGAAACAAATATAGATCTAAAATAAAACTACTTGTATTATTTTAAGTATAAGCTAAAATATTTAAGTTTTAATTAATTTCAAACTCTACATTGTTTTAATATTCTAGTCACCTACTTTACCATCGCTTAAATCTAAACATATGTTGTGATGACTTTTTGATATTTTCATAGTTTTCGTTATATTTACATAGTCTCATTTATATTAATATTGTTTATATTATCTTATTAATTCTTGAATAGTATATAAATAAACAATTTCATATAATTTTTTTTTAGTTTGAAAACATACCGTTTTATGACTCACTGTATTACAACTTTCATTATACTTGTGGTGAAGGTATTACGCTAAATCCATTACTATTTGAAATTTCATTTCAAATGTAAAGACTGGTTTTTAGAAAAATATAAATTATTTTTTAAACTATAAAAAATATGTTGTATACATAATCTAAGTTTAAAATAAAAATTGACCATGATATTTTTACAATAATCTGATAATTAACACTAAAATGATTATTTACTGTATTGATGTTGCAATACACACATACACACACACATACCACATACCTGATATTTATCGAGTTGTTTTATATATATTACGTATTATACTAAATTGATTGTATACAGAATACAAGCATACATGGTTTATCATAAATTGTAAACTATATAAGCTTATAGAATATGTAACCATATATAGTTTACAATTTGAAGTAATTGACACTGACATAAGAAAAACGTCGATTACAAACAAAAGTTGAAGAAATTATATTAATCATTATATTTATAAATTACATTATCTTATAATGATGAGGAGAATCATGTACTTTATGTCTGTTGATAAAAGCAAACATTTATTTAAAAATTACATGCAAGCACATGCACAAACTTAATTTTTACAGTTAGAATCAAAAACTAAACTTTTAATTATTGTTATTTCACAATATAACGATTTGTAATATATTTTTAAAAAATGCTTGCACACTTTTCCATTCCAAAAATAATAAAAATAAAAATTACCCTTTTCTTTCAACTTTCTTCATAAATCATTCTTTGTAATATACTGTTGTATTTAATTCACACAGCTATCGTTATACTTATTTAATTTACACAAAGTATATTATGTCTATAAATATCATACTTAAAATTATCATTATTAGAATTTGAGCATTAATGTAGAGTGTATTAAAAAAATTTACATATTTAATATATTGATTTTAAAATTCTATATATAAATTATGTATTATAAAATTTTAAACCTTATAATGTATCAATTTAAATTTTAAGAACTAATGGCCTCTTGGTCTAGGGGTATGATTCCTGCTTTGGGTGCAGGAGGTCCCGGGTTCAAATCCCGGAGGGGCCCTTTTTTTTCTCATAGTCAAATAATTCTTTTATCATTATATAAGTTTATGATTTTTTTTTATAAAAACAAACATTAAATAATACGTACAACTAATTAAAAAAAGATAAATTGGATTTCTAATTTAAAATAGAATTAATATAATCAGAAAACGCATTCTTTCATATTAATTGTGACCCATACATATTGAATAGAATTTTGCATGGGAATGTACAGTTTTATTTTTTAAAAATTGAAAATAAAATTTTAATAAACTATTTTCTAAAAAAATTTTATATATACACAGGTATATATATATATATTAACTCTATTTAATAATTTCATTATTTATTATAAAATAATTATTTGATTAAAACAACCATAATTTTCTAAGAAAGTTAAATTTTAAATAGGAAATTATTAGCAATTATTGAAATTTATGTAGTAAATAATATCTAAATTTAATAGAACAATAAAATTGATAATTGCTTATTTGTAATTTATACATAACTCAATGCATTTTAATTAGTTTATAGATATAGTTTGAAAAAATAACTATTTAAGTATATATATATATATTTTTTTTTTTCAGTATATATATAGAATAGCCGCGTTTCAAATTTATTACAGTTATTAATTTGTAAAAGTTATGTAATGTAATATCTTTTATATTCTTATATATTAATCGCCGGGATCGTTAATATTTTCTTTGTGCGTGTGGTGGGGTACAATAATGACGTCAAAATATTGCGGCAATAGTATTGAAAAGAAAAATTTCATGAATAGATGAAGGAGAGATTGTATCCGAAAAAGATCTCACCACCACATTTCCACTACAACAAGTCATAATTTTAATAATTTTGTTCACATAATAAGTCCATAGATTTTAAATACACTATATCCACTAATCACCTAAAATATTGCTCTCAAGAATATTTATTTAATATTTTAAGCTTATAAGAGTTCTATTATGTACACAAATAAAGAGACTATTAGGTATTATTCTTTGTAGATTTAACAATATGGACAGCCGATTAATGTTTGTTAACAATCAGTAGAAAATGTAAATAGTTCAATAAAGCATTATTTAAATAGTTAGTTTTTAAATTATATTTCATTATTTACTTTATTTTGTGATACAGCTTTCAAAGTTGTTTTTAACACGCGAATTCCAAACTCCAAAATTATACCTTTGTTTCTGAAGATATCTTTAGGACAACGATATTCCAAATGCATGGTATTGAGTAAGATTCAATTTTTTGAAATTATTTAACAAATGTCGCTCCAAGCGCTTAGAGCATTAAAGGAGGCATTACGTTCAACACCAACGTACATGAAGTTTCGAGTGAAGAAGATTGAAAGGTGGCGCACTTTCGTAGCGATGGGACGAAGATATAAGAATCCGGCAACATTGCATCTATCTTGATAATCAAAACAGCTGTAAACAGCTGTGTGGCCGATAAGTACAATTGTTCGTCAATAGCTGAACAGGGACGTAGTAAGTCGGAAGGGAGTCCGTCGCATGCGCGCGCACTAATCTCATGAACCCGATTCGTATTACCGCACTTCTTTCCCCGCCATCTTTCGTTGCTAGTCGAGCGCCTGTCACTCTCAACGAGTCTGACGCCACCTCCCAATGTATTCTCCTCGCGTATTATGACGTCGTGGCTCAGAGTCCGCACTCGACGCCGCTGACCGTCAGCCTACCGCTCTTAGCCGAGGGCTTTGTGAAAGGAAAAGCCGTGACTGAGAGGAGTACAGCTGGGCTGCATTGATGGTCGTGAGAGGGAGGGCAATAGGAAAAGAGAGGGAATGAGCCTTGGCGATTCGGTCTCGCATTTCAATTCCCCGGCCCCAGCTGTATATGCGTAGTGCACAGTGCAGACAACAGACTACGGCTCGTACACGGTCAAATACTTCAGGAGGTGCCAAACCGTTAGTGCACCTCGATCCAGTCGTTTGGAGACGCTGCGCGCGTGTCAGTGCTGTGTGTTCCTTTTTCTGCAATCGTTCATTCGTTATTTTCATTTCGTTTATTTTATATTTTGGTCCTTGAGCGCGCTCCAGCAGAAAAGGAAATAGCGAGAGTACGGCAGCTTAGATAGAGAGGAGAAGTGCGTCGCCCAGGGGGCCACCGCTATCCTCGGTAACAAGGTGTTTCCAGCAGTGAGGATTTGTAGGTGAGTTTTGACCTGCTCTCTTAACCTCAAAATCACTCAGGACAAGAGTTATGTATCGGGCATTCGAAGCTGCTGCACTTTTAGATGGTCACGCGGTTGGTTGCGAACTGGAATTATGCAGAGTTATAATTGCGCTCTAAAGAAACGAGTTATCGATTTTTCCGCGGATTCACAAGAACAATTTATTTTATAACTGGTCTTTTATTTGGAGCGTGCGCTCTGTATGTGCAGTAGCGATTGCTGATAAGAGCTAAATGAATGAAAGGGCTTTGTTGGCGGAAAAATTATGGATGCGCTAGAGAAATGGTTGATTCCTGGACGAATTTCGAACGCTGTTTTTGACCAACAGGTTGCCCGGAATCCCCAAGGATCCGCTAGTATCCTCCACCACTATCACACTATTTTAACCAGTCGACCAACTTGTCTTTATGTCCTCTTAGTAAATAGTTGTCAGATACACTATTAGCCTAAAAATTTGTTAATCAATCTGTCGTTCGCAGCTTCGTTACGCGATTGCATTTTACTTTTAATATGGTCTATTTTCTCTTTGTAACCGCATTCATTGTCTTCCTGCCTCTAGACCTCTCACTGCTCTACTTCATTTTCTCTCGGACTCCTGCATCACCGTTGCCATTTCTGCTCCGACATGCGCACACGTTTATTTCCTTTTCTAAGCTTGAATCGCACTTGCCTGTTCGCCTTCTTACGATTTCGACTGAGAATTCTTTATAGCCGAGACCCAATTGTTGCGTCTCATTGTTATGTATTTCAGATTTTGCCTCAATACCTTGTTACTATTCTTTCGGCCAACGGTGTTTTTCTTACATAGTCGCCAAATTCTTCTACCTTGCTGTTCTTGCGATAAGAACGGTGTATGCGTAATTTTTTCTATTGTCTTCACCTTTCTCCTTATTCTCAGTACTCTTTTCCTTCACTTCCCTCGTATTTTCGTGTTTGGCATTGATCTTACTAATTATTTTTTCACTCACTCACTATCCGCACGCGTGCATATGCGCGCGCGCGCACACACACACACACACACACACACACACACACAGAGTCACTCACTCGCCTAAATCTCGTGAGTATCGTTCTATCATTTTAATTTAATATATGTTGTTGTCCTTGTCAAGCGCCTTCCGTCTTCTGCTCTTTTTATATATGCATTATTATTTTTAAACTCAATGTCTTTAAACACTATTTTCGTGTAAAGGGCTACTCATTTGCCCATGAAAGTGTACATTAAATATTTAAAAACAAGTCCAATACTTACTGTGCTATAAAGCACAAGAGAAAGAAAATGTTATTGTACATTAATAAGCTAATAATTGATCCTTATTGTGTTCCCAATTACAAAATTACGAACAATAGCAATTTAATACTAATTTCAAATATGAAGAATATCTTCCTATTGTTTGTTTCTTTATTAAACTATATTTTGTTCTTTCCATTCCCATTCTTACATCCCGCAATTTTTCGTATCTTCATTTTTCTTTCGTTTCGACTGATGAGTAAATGTGTATGCGTACACAAAGTACTTTGTGCTCATTGGAACGTCTTCTCTGCTATACGAAGAAATTTATTATTTTCTGTGGGCGCTGCAGTCGACGAATAAGTTGGAAGGGTAGAGGTCAGCAGAGTAAGCGAAAGGCCAAGGAGGTTGACGTGTTGCATAGACTATATTAGGCCGATTTTCATAAGATCGAAGCAACATTTGCAAAAAATTAATCTTAACATTCTCCACTTTCTCCAAAAATATACGTGGTCAAGTTACGAATTATTGAAAAACGAACGAAAAACTTCGAAAGCCAAAAGAAAATAGAAAAATAAATCACTTGAGCATGCAAAATTTAATATAAACAATTAAAAAACTTCTTATACTCTACGTGATAAACAAAAGTAATAAAAAAAACGTATGCTTTATCAAAATTCTTTGACAGGCGGGAAAAAGTTAAGCCACGGCTAGCGTATCGAGCTCTTGAAAAATCTCTAAAATTCTAGATTGAGTCTACTGACGTTTAATATTGTTTTTCACTTGTTAGAATTAGATTTCACACTTTTTAATAACTCCCTTATACATTTAAGTATTTAAGGGCTCATTTTTTAAACTAATAGTTTATAATTAATAAGTATAATTCTGATATATTGACTTGTCATATGTGATATTTTATTTTTTAATATTCTGTACCAGTAATGCATTATTATATTTCTCTCGCTTCAAAATATTCAGACCTAATTAATTGATTATTTTCAATGTTTGTTTTTTAACATAAAAACGACAAATAAGAATGCTCTAATTTAAAAATTAAACTTTTTATTTAAAAATTTTATTTAATATTTTTTTAATTAATTTGTAATAATAAATATATTTGAAATTAACAAATATTACTATTACTGTATTCAATTATTATATTGACATAATTTTTCAATAATTATTTTTAATGTAATTTCTTATAGCTTTATAGTAATTCAAATAATTGCTTAACTTGTAAAATAAATTTTACAAATTATTTATAAAACTTAATTAAATATATTAAATAATATGCTGGAACTACTGTTATTGTCTGTTTTATTCATTTTATGATCAATAAATATAATTCGAATATATAAATAGAAATGTATATTGTAAATTAATTTTTAATTAAATCTTAAATGAAACATAATTTTACATAATGAAATTTTACGATAGCACTACTAATAAGGAAAATTTGAATACCGTGTTATCTTTTTGAAAATGTTTTTCCTCTTTCTTTCTTCTTTGATATAAAAAAAACAATAGATTCTGTTTTTATAGTTTTCTAAGTAGTAATATTGATTTATAAGAATATTTATCTTTTCTCAATGTTGCACTAAAAACTTTACAAATAGATAATATGTAGTTTAAAAAAGGTATCTAAAGTCAATTTGAATACAATATTTTGTTTTATTTATTGTGCCATCAATTGGTAACTTTTAATTTTTTCAACTTTTAATCATTTTATGAAATTTCTTCAAATAATTCCTCATACAGAACAATGCTCAACAATGTATTAATGATTTAACTTAACATTTTTTCATTTACATTGAGAATTCTTTTTAATAAAGAATAAAAATTAAATTATTTTTGAAAGCAGTAAATATTTGATAATACGTTAATTATATAAATTAATTAATTTCAGAAATTCAGTGTTTATATAAATGTATGTACTTTATTTTTAATATAATTCAATTTCGTGATCTCTTGATTTTAATATTATGAAATAATATATAAAAATAATGTTAGAATAACAATATAGATCATAATTACATTCTACTGACTATTTGTAGTTTACTAAATTTTCTGCTATTTTTTGAACTTTAAGTAAAAAAATGAACAATAAATATTTATTACTAATACATACAACCCTATAATATATAATGTATATTCTTTATTACACTCAAATCTTATTCTCGAATAAAAAATTACTAGTCTTTAAAAAAGTATTGGAACGTCATTTATAAAAATACTCGTTATTTAAAGTTATTTTATTGTATTAAATATTTTTTATTTTCGTTTTTATTCAAACTGTATCCAATTATTTTTTAATATCAAATATATCGTTGATAGAATGATATTTATGCATTCTCTTCTGTATATTTCTTTATTGACACTGTCTGCCACCACTTAGTTTAAGTCTTCTGTTCAACGCAAATGTACTTCTACAACAGCTATTTACCATCTTACGCAATGTATTATTTTAGTTACAATTAATTGTACTATATTTATTTAAAATGTATATTAATATATTCAATTTACTACAAATTTATAACATATCGTATTTAGTTACACAAAAAATGGAATCATAACCATTTACTATATATTTAAATTATAAATGTATAAAAATAAATTAAATAATAACATTATGTTATTAAAATTTTTATTTATGCTATGTATATTTCATTTAATAAAAGTTATTAAAGTGAGTAAATTATTTAAAACCAAAATATTGTAAAGATAAATTAAAATAAGTCAAATAAAAATGATGTATGTTTAAAATTTAAGACTTAAATAATGAACTTCTATTCTGTATTTTAATTAGGATGTTTTATATCAATAAAAGATCTTCGACTTTTATACTAGTATGAATATTCATAAGAATACCGCTCATTGAATAAGATAGATAAATAAAAAGCTATTATATTAGTGTTTATTTTAAAATTAATTAATTGAAATTTAATATATAGTAAGAACGGATACAGAATAAAAAATAAAAGGTTGTTACGTATAGATACGTACTATTTGTATTTTCTATTAAGTATTGAAGGTGCCGGCATATAATTTGGAAAAAAATTAGGATAAAATCGAAATACTCAATGTATCAATAATAACGATTTGATGATGATAATTAATTTTTCATATTAAGCAAATCATTTTTTATATTATTTTGCATTTGTATCAAATTTTATTGCAATCAAATTTATGATTTTTAGTTTACATTTTTTTCGCGAAAATGTTAATTTTTAGATTATGTTAATTATATTGTTTTTACCAATTAAGCAATAAAACATATTAAGATTTCAAATTTATTTCAACTTGGAGACAGTATATATTACTTTAAGTTAATAATTTCATGGAATTTAAAAGTCAATAATATTTATGTTAAAATAGTTTGATTTTAATTAAGTATATACTATTATATATTCTCAATGTTCTATTGTAAAGCAATTGTTGCACTTATATTTCAAAAAAAGAATTATTTATATTATATAAATCTTTAAAGCTTTAAACTTCTTTTACGTTTTTTGTTCGTTTAAAATTATCGAATTTCAATATCTTAAAAATCATCTGTAAAATTAATTAATAAAAACAATCATAATAAACACCGAAATCTTTTGCATCATTTTGAATTCTCTTAAATTTTAAATTCAATAAGTTATATTATGTTATGTTAAGAAATAATGTTAACATCATATATATGTAAACATTAAAATATGTACAATACTAATATGAAACAAACAAACAAACAAAAATTTGTTAACTATTTTCATATTGATGTTTAGAAATAATCGAAAAAAGTTATGTAAATTTAAATCTATATATTATTAAAATTGATTTAGGCAAGTAAAACTTGTAACATGTAATGAATACTTAATTTTCTTTTACATCACTTAAATGTACAGATTAACTTTAAATTGAGTTTATTTAGAATACGTAATAAATTAAAATAAATTAAAATTTTCTGGCGTTTTATACGTATACGTTAATTTGATAAATAATTATAAAAATTATTTATTTAGTACATATAACATTTAACATTCATTATTATTATTATTATTATTATTATTATTATTATTATTATTATTATTATTAATATTATTTAACACTTATAATCTTGTCCTAATTAGAAAAATACGCAAAGTTACCGCAACAATTCGTTTTGTTATACGTTATAACTTGAAAATATGTCCAGACAATAGTAAAATAGGTACTCGTCAGTATTAGATTGTGTAAACTAAACAGTTTCAGTATCACGATTTAATTGAAATACAGCGGATTTGAATTCTATTTATACTATGAATATAAAATATTTGTCTTAATATTGCTTCAATACGTAAATTGTACTTGTGATATATTAGCTTGATGCAAAATTGAAAGTTGTGTATATGTTTGAGATTTGCAAATGTGAAAATATTCATGAAAGTTATTAGAACAAAAGCAATATGTAAATTGTAGAGAACAAAAAATAAGCCTTTTATGAAAAAACCAATTTCTACTGCAAAGTTTTTCATTAGCTGTTCTAATATTTACACTGGTGTAAAAATATGGCTAAGGAAGAAAGAAATGCAGTTTGCAATCATGTTTTGATTATAAATTCTGAGTACAGTGAGCCTCCAAATACTTTTTAACATGGGCCATATATATGTGAAGGAGTAATTCAAGAACTTGCCGAGTTCAAAGATTCAATGTGGAAAGTACGACACGTGCGTAAAACAAATGATGCGCCATTAACGGGATTATACACATATTAGAGTATTATTCGAGTTATCTGTGATCAATGCTCACACAAAGCTCCAACACCCGTACTCGTATAAAAAATCGGGTGAAAAACAAAGAAAGGAAAGAGGAGTAGTTTAGAAACAGTTAAAAATACAAGCTAACAGTACTGTGAATTTTTGTATTCACAACTGGTCAATTCCTCGTCAGGCGGTAGTAATAGAAATGATTTGCACTTTTTCATCAGGCGCCTCTCTTCCTACTTTTCAAATGATCCCGGATGAAAAGTATTTTTCCACTAACCGCAGAACTCATAGTCTATTAGATCGTAACACTGCTACGATTCAATAATATTGATTTCTATTTCATTTTCATACGAATTATATATATTCATGCGAACACTGCATGACAAATAAATAAATCTCAACATTAATATAATAACAAATAGTTCATACGTATTATATCTCTTCCATAAATTCAACTGAGGGTAAATATGTCTAGACTTCTTTATTAATATATTATCGTTAAAATTAATTTTCACATTAATTTTTATAATGTAAAACGAATTTGGAATAATCAACTTATGATTCCTTGAAATTGTTAATTTTACGTATTTTTCAGTGTAGACTTAAAACAGAAATTCATATATTACAGTTGTTAAAAGCATCAGTATCTTCTAAATTCATGTAAAGATATTTATAGAAATTAGCTCTCACCAAAACTACGTGCTTAATAATGAGCAACAGTTAATTGTTATAACAATTTTAAAGCATTATTAATTAATATTTAAATAAATTAAACTTGAAATAAAATTATTGGAATGAAATGAAGAAAGAAATAATGTAGAAATAAAGTGAAGTGTCGTTTAAATATAATCTTCAAAATTTTAATTGAAGTCACCTCAAATGAAAAAAAAATGTTAAGCTTTATTAAAGTAATTTTTGAAAGTCCTTTTTATAATTACGTGTGTATATACACACACATATACATATATATATATATATACATATATATATATATATACATATATATATATATATACATATATATATATATATACATATATATATATATATACATATAT